>CM067348.1:46732888-46822888 GCA_034190875.2 Urechis unicinctus | reverse complement strand
GTACAATGCATCTATCGATGCATAACGGTACTGCTATAAAAATCACATATCAGACAAGATAGTATCAATTTATAATTAACTATACCAGTCATAACTACAAGACTTATTTATATGCAATCTTTATATGATTAAACCCGGTTGGCAGCGGATATCGACAAGCCGGACGTCAAATAACTATAGGTCGATTACAATGTCTTGTGGAGAATTCATGCTATTATTTTCGCTTACTTCGCTACACTGCCAATTTACTGTAGTTAATTATGGACCATGATTGAATGTTCCTACCAGTTCACTATCGAGTATGTAATTGACTGAGTCACATTGCTTTACTTAAACCTTTATCTATAGTCTATTGTGTCGATATCACCCTCTTCGAATATGGCATTATAATGTCAAGCTAAATGAAATTAATTAATACTTGTACCGAATAGAAATTATGGAGAGAACACAACCAGATAAATTAGAGCACCTAGTAGGTAAAATATATATATATATATATATATATATATATATATATATATATATATATATATATATATATATATATATATATATATATATATATATATATATATATATATATAGAGATATATATATATATATATATAGAGATATATATATATATATACATGTATATATATGTATATATATGCATACATTAATATTTATATATATATATGTCTATATATATGTAAATATATATATATGTGTATATATAAATTTTATATATATATATATATAAATATATATATATATATATATATATATATATATTTATATATATATACATATATATATATATTTACATATATATAGACATATATATATATAAATAAAATATATTAATGTATATATATATATATATATATACATATATATATATATATATATATATATATATATATATATATATATATATCTATATATATATATATGTATATATATATATATATATATATATATATATATATATATATATATATATATATATATATATATATATATATATATATATTTTACACAACTAACATACGTTTTTGTGTTTTGTGCTCATTTGGCTTGCCATAAGTCTGTGTCTAACGCAAACGACTCTGTCAACACTAAAACGTCCTGTAAGCATTGTGGCCTTTCTGCGCTGACGCTTATTGTCAGTTAACTGCATAGCAATGGGCATGTTGTGTCCGATAGTTCGTCTCAGGAATAAAATGCAGTGTTTAGTTGTGATTTCTAGCATCTATAAATTGCTTTACTAATGAGCAGTGCTGTCTCTTTAACCGACTTGGGACATTTCTCTTCTACTCCTGTGTAGAGCGTTGACATTTGCTAATTTGCGGATAGCTCAGCAAACAGATGATATGGTCAATGTTATGCGGACTATTGCAGTCATCGTATATGGAAACAAAACACAATATACAATGAGAAATATTGGAGCGTGATACTATATGCGTATACGCACATTATTGTTTAAACAACGAGATTATGCGATGTATTCAATACAGAATGTTGGACAGTCGGTATCTTGCAGCGCATATGTCGACAAGGTGCACTTATGCCGTCGCAGAGCAAAGCTGCAACTGATCGCAAAAACAGCCCATTGCAATAACGGCAAAATACTGCCTTTGTTTCCAAGTGCTTAACAGCAAGTTGATTCTATGCCATGAAAAATGGCGGAATATTGCGGCACGAAGGCGGGAAGGTATTTGACAAGCATAATGTTATGTGTGACAGCTATTTTATATTAAGCTGCTTTGCAAGACATGATAAGTTTTCTCATGTTAGACGATGCTAAAACCAATGCTGCTCGCAATTTCGGTGTTAACTTTATGTGACATTTGGCATATTTTAGCCTTATTCACTACCACAACTATGTCATATTATGTTTCAATTTTTACATGCGAAATACACGAGAGGTAAGTTACAGGACTTGACATGGAATACGAGCTCTGCGCCATTATTGATTATATCCGCAAATCTTAAGAATGTCAAATAGCACATAGTGGCGGCATACGGGTACTTCTATGAAATATTGGGAGGCACCAGCAGGAGTCTAAATATTCTTTTCTCACGAAATTTTTACACCTCAGGAGACAACCCCATACAAAAGATGTTAGTATATTCTGTAACGTGAGGTTTGTGTATACAAAGTGGCGGTTCTTGGAAACTTTGTCCCTCGAACAAGAATTGCCTCTGGAGTGTTATTGAAGTTGATGCCTAAATTCAACATACTTACTGATATATGTAATTCTGACAATGATGTTAATCACGCCAGACAAACTGTAGGGAGATATTTAAAATATGTGGCGATTCCATATGGTGTTAATTGGTGCAGATGCGCCAATATGTCTAAGGATAATGCAATGGAGGAACTAATGATGAGACCCTTATCTGCGTTTTTGTTGTATAGGTTTAATATAATTCCTTGGTACCAGCTCTAGCACCGACTTTCGTTATCAGTTTTTATAGTTTACCTCTTTAAATGACTGACACCGTTAAAACAAGCTTTAACATTAAGCGAGGAATGATTATATATCAAGATTTTCAAATGTTAAGAGCAATTTAAAGAATAACGATTACGACATTCCAGATTGGTTATAATATGCCATGATGCATTTAGATGAGGTTTATTGACAAGGCATAACACAGCCACTAAAATGTTTGTACACATTGTCGCAGTATTTACCACACTTGAATGATGAAATTAGTTGTGGCAAATATTGCAACGAGTCAAAATCTTAAAAATTCTGATTGTCAAGCGGAATAGGTATTACTAGTTAAAAAGTATGATTCTTTGTAAATGCAAGCATTACGAGCAATATTTAATGGACGCTGAAGTGGATGTATTTCTCGCCATGATGCCTAACATTATATACGAGGAAATTGCCTTGTCTATAGGAATCGCTGGGTTTTGATGCTTATCAAATATTGCTCTGGTTATCTTTTTTTTCAGAACCGGCAAATACTCTCATATTTATTACAACATATCAAAAAATAATCATCTCGGTCATAAAAGCAGCAGCGATTTGCCTTCATTTCCAGAGGATAGCTTAACCGACAAATGATCTATATGCGTTGACATATACAGTAAATCACCAACTGACGCTAATGAAAATAATCTAATGCTATAGTAAAAAATGCACTGCGCCAGGAATGATTCCATTTATTTTGCTGTTATTGCGAATTTTCCCTTATTGCATCGCATATACAAAAACGAGGCACATGAAAGTTAGGTAGCCTAACTCACTTAGCGGATTGCTAGATTTATTCTTTGAGCTCGTTATTTTACAAAGATCAGTGCGTTAGATTCAAAGCATCAGTTATGCTTCATACCCCTTGTAAAATTGCTTGTTAAGTAATACCATTGATCATGACCCCTTTAATGATGTGAAACCACATTTCGACTTCCTTAATTATCCGCTCTATAATAATGAGGTGATATTAAGAGCAGAAAATAGTAGGGCCGGATGTAGAGCATATATAACAAAAGTCTGCGAAGATGCGAGTCATTTGACAATGTGACTTTTGTAGTGACGGAAAAGAGACGAATGAATTCCACATTTCATTTCGGCTTTCCAAATAAAAGACATCGACTTTTGCATAATGATAATGGTAAGAGGTTATGCATGCACGAGTATGGTAGTAGTATGTCCCTTTCATTCCGATACTCTTTGCCTGATGCCATAGTATTCATTAAAAATAATTAAATTGATACGCTGGTGTTAAGTGCAAATGTCATTTCTACAAGAAATCATGCCCATTGCGGTTCAGAACAATTGCAATATTAAAGAATGTTTTTCTGTATTTGTAGTTGCCAATATAGTAACTGAGCCGGCTAAAACATTGCACGGAAGTAGACATCGTTATATTATTTAGTTTGGTGCTTATTGGTAGAAAAACAATAATGTTGACTTGATTGAATGTCAATTGCCGTAGGGTTTCAGTGTTTTCTATGGTCTTAGTCACATTTAGCCTTTCACCTCTACAAATGGTACGAATCATTAATAACAAAATGTCCTCGAATAGTTCCGAGTTTACCTACATGCACTACAACTATAATATGTTGAATAAAATTGCTAAACTGTCGTTGCTTATAACAGTAGCAATACCATGATGAAGAGTTTTAAATAAATAACACTTTAAATTCACAAAAGACAATTCAGTGGCGCCGGGGTAGAATTGTTTTAAGTGCAGCTGTATTTGTAATTGATACAAGAATAAACGTAAGGAGCTATATCAATGGGAAACATGAAGAAATGCTCAAACGTTCCAGACTCGCAGTGCAATTAGCCCATCATAAATATTAGATAATTGGGGTAGATACAGATATGTTTGACGGACCTTTTAATGTTTGACGTGGAAGCTGACAAGACTATGTTTGAGCTCATGTGGATATTAGTTTTCAAAAGAGCTGCGTAATATGAATTTTATTTTTAAACTCGACTACATGGATCGTAATCACAATCTGTTAACCTCCACAAATTATCTGGTACAGATTAAAACTAGCTGTAACACATGACAGCAGTCAACATTCCTGAGGAGACGGGATATCTAGAATGAAATTGAATATCAAGCAAAATGCGAGGTATATTGACTCGCAGCACCCCTGGGTATGGCCTTTACTGTTTATTCGTGCAGTTATATTATGCATTACTTACAATCAAGGTCACCACACCAAATATGACACTTTTCAGTAACTGCGGATAGCGCAATGCATGTCACGTTGTACACTTAGATAGCGAAGCTTAAATTGGAGCAGTGAATATTAAAATGTAATCACTTCAACATTCAAACAGTACAATGCTCCGTAATATCGGCTTTTAATGATTATGATTGTGTAAGTTAAGTCAACGCCCTGTATACATATTATTCAATCACCATAAGCCACATTTATATTGTAAGCCGTTTAATGGTTGCCTAGGCCAAACGAAAAGATTGTGCCCTTGATAAATTTATGTAATATGTCAAAATTTTAAGTACACTTTAAGCATGGTCTGTGATATCACCAGGGACCCAAACTCTTTTTGCAATGTCTTAACTATGTGCACAAGGCTGTCTACTTATAATAACATGTATTATTTGTCTAGACAAGTTTTTAGCCCAAGATAATAAATAAACTGCGAGTGATTTTTATTTGCAATCTTTATTAATTGGCATGATAACAAATGTTTAAAACGAGAGTAGCGTAAATGAAAATTTGGTTTAAAAGGCGAAATGTTACGCTATCCCAAACCAGCGTGTACATTCGCGGTGCAAAGAATGTTTATCTTTTTTTATCCATGTCAAATAGCATACACCATGATCGTTAAAGGCCTGCTCGTCAGATATTTATCTTCCTATTAGGCTGCAAAAACAACCTCTCGCTGAAACGTGGCTCCCATTAGCAGCAATCAGTGTTTATCATGCGCGGCGTATCTTACGTCAACGACTCTGTCAACACTTAAACGCCTTGTTAGCATTGTTGCGTCTCTGAGCCCACGCTTATTGTGAGTTAAGTGTATAGCAAGAGATATATTATGTCCGATTATATGTCTCAAGAACAGGATGCAGTGGTTAACAGTGATGTCTAGCATCAATACATGGTTTTACTAATGAGCAGCGTTGTCTCTTCAAACAACTTCTCTTTTACTGTTGCGGATAGGGTTGACATTTGCGAACTTGCGGATAGCTCAGCAAAGAGATAATATGGTCAATCTGCTATGTGGACTGTTGCAACCATAGTACCCGAAAACCACTCACTCGGCGCAGTAGAGAAACAAAAATATTGGAACGTGATACTGTATTAGTGCGCGCATATTATTTCTTAAACAAAGAGATTAGTCGATGTATTCAATACACAATGTAAGGCAGTTTCATACAACTGCTCCGCGACATCCGTTATAATGCCAACCGGAACCTGCGCTTAGTCACTGGAATGTGATTGTCGTGTGGTAATTAATCTTTGCACAGGGAGATATAAGCTATGTGGTCAATGGAGCAAAGTTAACGGCGATGACATATAATGTCTGCTTTTTTCTCTTAATTATGTTTGTTTGAACACGATCATATGAACTTCATCCCGCAACATCGCCATATTGTGAATACCTCGGCAAAATGTTGCATTAAAGCAGCCACTCTCGTACAACCAGAAGGGTTCTTAGTCCATTTGGTTAGAAACTAAGGTGTTTTATGGGGTAAGCTGAATGTACACATATTTTGTAGAATATAATAATAATAATAGTTTATTTCAGGCGCCGGGCACATAGTAAATAAGATATGCACGTAAGTAAGCGTTCAATGCGTTGCATATAAAATACGATACCAATGGATCCATATGGCACCAGCCCGTAATATGTAACAATCATTCAAAGATTTTATTAATAAGTGCTTGGAGAGTTCTATCCTAGATCGATATTCTAATATACGCTTGAAATCCCGGGATACTGTTTCAGGCGATCATTCAACTGGCACTGTCACTTTTTGACTCATCCTACATATTTCGGCTTATGTTATTGTAAGCAACTCACTGCAGCCCATTGGCACTATGCGACATCCGACATAGATCATTCGCGTCAAATACATGGTTAATACAAATATCGTTTGTATAACAGCCAGTGCATGATTTCACCAACAGACATGAGAGATCATAATTTAATAATTAAGGGGATAGAATTCCACCTTATCGAAAGCCATTATATACAGCAAAATATCGAGACGATAACCTTTCCATTCAATACAGATTAACTGTTTCTGAAACCAAAACATACACATTCTTATTAAAACCAATAGCATGGCACTGTTGATGAGCTTTGTAAACAGATACCAATGATTGACCTTGTCAAAAGCCTCAAACGCATCTAAAAACATGTGTACACATGATATTGTATAATGCTCTTGGCTGGGTAAATACATAAATCCGTTAAGTGACCGGCCAAATTGATTTTAGCATGTAGTTGGATACCCGTCTGCGATATCGAGTAGCACTAATGCGAAAGAGGTTTGAACAAGCTGCGACGAGAGCAGTGTTTATCATTTGTATCACTAGTATCACCATTGTTATTTTTGATTATTTGTATAATAGCAGTCTTCATGAAATAATGTCATACAACTAACATAGATAAATCTGCTAAGAAGCAGCATACATATAAATTCACAAGAGTTGCATATATATGCAGTTATTATCTCTGAGTAGAGGAACTTTCAGACTTGCGCTGTGGGAGTTGAGTAGGACTTATTCGACCAATGTCGCTCCAGAATCCGGGGTTTACATCGTGTGACATTTGGCATAATATGACGATTAATTGGATAGTCCGTACCGGCGAGGTCAGACACAGGAATGAGTCTAGCCAGTATCAATAGCTCATTTAAAGACTAACAGCGAAGCAGCGCGCGCCGCCACTCATCAACGATGAACATAAATACTGCGCTGTTTGAAAACGCTTTTTATGACGCATACTTAAACCTTCTCTAGAATGATACACGATATCGAGGTTTGTAAGAATGATGACAACTAGAAGGTGGGCATTCATTGTGCACGGTCGATTGGAGCATCATTCTGAAATGTCTGTTTCGCGGTATCGCTTTTCCTACGATCTAATAAGCTTTTGACCTGCACTGTTGGCTCGGGAATGAAGCGCACAAATTATAAAATATCATATCGACGCAGAGTCTTTGCTAGGTTTTTATTTCGCACGTATGCGTGTGCCAGCGCAGGTTAACGTAGTGCAAACTGTCATAATTGCGATAAGGGTGATGTGAAAGTAAAGCGCTACGGCGAGACACTGTTGTCACGTCGCGCAGCTCCATGCGTGATAACGTGATTGACGGACGACGTGTTTCGCCCATGGTTTGTATAACTACTGTGAGATTTGTATGATTCGTTGAATCGTGCCTGATGTATTATTGATTTTCAATCAAAATTCTTTTAAAACAACGATGTAATATTACATTTTACGCATGAACACACACATCATCCCCACATCCCTGCTTTCAGTCTGCCGGCGTGAAGTTCCAGACCGGTGACTAATGATGTGGTCGTAATCGCCTACTCTTAGCACATTGAGTGAACCATTTCACCTGTGTACTTTCACTTCAAAGCATTATCAACGAAGAATGTCGAGTTATCCATGAATAATTCTGTGTTATAGCGAGACATTTACGGTAATTTGAAATAGACCTGACATAATCACCGAGCCGACGAGTGTCATCATGATGTTCTCATGAAGTAACATCATAACGTGCAAGAAAGCCAACAACAGCGTTTCGTCACGCTGCAAAGAATATAGGAATGACATCGCCTAGAAATTGCAACAATACGTCATATCCCATCATTACAGTATGCATATAGTGTAAAATTACTGTTTGGCAATAATTGTCGGCTTCATTATCTAGACAGCTTAATTTAGATCAGGAGTCGCATGCGCCATGGACCGTGAGGCAGGGGGCAGGCTATTGCTGCTATTATGAAATTTGTTTCACAGAAGCTGATTATAGCAGACTTATCCACACGAAACTCGGTCTTGAATCTTGTGAAAAATTGCTAGTGATGCTGGAAATAATAACAATAAATGTACGAGGAAGCTGGGTACGTATTCTGGTATCATGAATATTTTCCATTTCAACGCCAACGAACCTTTTAACCGCAATTGAATCATTGCATTATCTTGCCTCAAAGCCAACAGTTATAATTTGTAGGTTCAATTCGACGATGCCATGATATAAGTTAAATGTCGCTAACTGTATAGATGTAATATCACTAAATTAGCCTTACAACAACTCTTGCAAACATGATTTTTTTTCAATATTAAGAAGCAGACTTTTGATCCCGTGATACGCGCATGAATATGCTAAAACACAAGTGGGCAATTGTGCAGGAGGACCCAACTTCCTACTTTTAGGTAACTGCCAAAACTGCAGTTGTACCAGCAAAACTTTTCACCGGCGCCACTCATTTGTCTTCTATGAATTCAAAGTGTTATTTATTTGAAACGATCCATCGTTGCATTGCTACTGTTACTAGCAACATCAGTATAGCAATGTTATTGAACATATTAAGGTCGTGGTGCATCTAAGTCAATTCCGAAATAATGAAGACATTTTGTTATTACTTAATTGTGGAGGTGAAATGCTAAATCTCACAGCCGTTAGACTTATGAAACACTGAACACTTATGGCAATTAACGCTCCATCAAGATTAATTATAGAGGATTTGTCAACTGGGCCAACATTGTAGTTTTGCTACCAATAAGAACCAAGCTAAATTTTATAAAGATGTTTTCTTCCGTGCAATGTCTTAACGCAGTTACTATAATGGCAACTATTTAATACAACAAAAACATTCGTTCAATATTGAAACTATTCAAAAACGCCTTCCGACCAGCAATATGCATAAAATTCTTGCTTACGTCATATTCGGTTAAAACAGCTATTAACACTTAACACCAATATATCAATCTAAAAATACTTACAAATACTACGACGACAGGCAATGATTATCTAAATAACAGGGACATATTACTACCACACTTGTTTATGCATAATACCGTACCATTATCATTTCATCTGGAAAGCTGAAATGTAGAAAAAAGAATGTATTCGACTCTTTTCCGTTACTATGTTGGCCACATTTAACAAGATGCCGACTAGCAGGACCGTATGTTATATATGAAAGAGTTGTTATAAAGCAATGCGTTGGCTGTGCAAAACAAAAAGAAATTTAAACAATAATACAGCGAATAACAATAGCGATACGATATGTCTTAGCAAAAAAAGGGAAATAATGCAATGTGAATTAACCATCGATGAGTGTCCTATCGATCTAATTAATAAAGACTGTCAACGCCCCAAATATATGCGATAATAAGCTACCGGGTTCTTTGTATTAATCGTTCGTTCCTAATGTCATCAAAACAAATCTGAACAATTGACTATTTATGATATATGACAGCTATTCTAACCATACTAGTCGCCAATGTAACATCGTTAGCATATACTAACACCTTATAGCAATAACCGAAAATAACGTTCTCCATTTCTTGTTCTCTCATCACCCACAGCTCTATGAATGCATCAGCTGTTGGTGAAAATGTAACCCTGCAGACATAGACGACTTTAAATTATGATCGGGACAGATAAACTGTGACATCTATCCCTATTAGCCTGTAACGCGATGATAACAATCATCAAACAAGTAACATGCATGCCATTGATTTATGCAGTCATAACATAAAAATGATACAAGTAAGATTTTGAAAATTATTCCGTGGTGTTAATGGCGCTCCATTTGCATTCATACAATAAACTGGAATTCTTAAACAAAATAACAAGCAGTCATGCAGATCAAATATATAACCAGATGCTGCTGATTTGTTAAATGCTCTCAATACAGTCGTGCCGTTTAGTATGCATCGTAACACAAAATAACACGCAGTTTAATGCGCTTGGTTCAGTATTAAATCATAACTTACGCGTTTAGCATCGTAATACAGCTATACTAGGGCATGTGCATTTGCTGTGGTCTGCACAGGTCTGCCAGCCTTAATCGCTTATTGTGATGCGTGATGAACCACCACTATTACTATGATTGCTCGCTGCCCATTGTGCGTGAATGAGATAAATGATTTATCGAGAGGGTTCAATATTAGGCCAAGGATTATATGATATATAACCGTCCGACACCCTAACAGCTAACTAATGTACCACATTGACTGCTGCAAAACGAAGCAGAAAATGATTTATTCAATAATAGTTACGACAACAAAATATTTGGCGAAAGAGTTTGTGGCCACCACGACTGAAGATATTTTGGTTTGATCAATATTTACGAGAATATTGGTTCACAAACCTTTTGTACGCATCCAATATATAATGACTTTGTTGCTGCAACAAAGAACGTCCGCACAAAAATTGCATGAATAATCTACCAGAAAAGCAAGTGATAACTTGCTTCTCGTGTAGGTTATTCATTTATTGACTGATACACCATTTTTCAGGACCCGAAACAGTAGCTCAAAGTGTGATCATTCCTAACCATCTTCACGAATTTTACATGCTGAAGTATTGTCCAGATGAAAATAAATAACGGAGAGTTTCTGCTTGAAAGGCAGAATTATTGATGAACGTTGTGCAGTGGAAGTATTTTGATGTTTTAAAAATCAATACCATAAACTATCCTATAATTGCCTCGTAGTCAGATATAGATTTGTAGATCGGGTTTCAGTATCCTCTGTTATCAATGTTATTGACTTTTACACACAACATATGGCTTTTTTCCCGTTAATATATTGTTAATCCTTGCCTTATTTTCATTTAAAATATTTGTTTACTAGTCATTTATAGTAACTAATCATGTGAAACCGTTAGCCCCAGGCATATGTAATTAGTTGTCGCTATCGGTCATTACTTTGACCAAAGACTGCAACCGCTCTGCAAAAATCAATCAGTGAGTAACCCTCATAATCCAATCTTAGACGTTGTAGCGCTAGATCATTCAGTATATAATAAGCTTCATGCTGATTTTAACGTAAATTTTGTGTTTACTGACAATTGATGATAACCCCCAGCAGATATTTAAACCCGGGGACGTCCGGCATGATTAAGCCTCATTATGCTCTACTCGCACATTCTCGCTAGTAAGAGTTTGGGAACATCCACGGCAACAGAACCTCCATCGTCACATAATAACACCATTATAATTTTTTGGAAGTGGGATATTATAGTAGAGCTTAAAGGAACTAAAATGTTATAAACCCTTTTTGCTTTAGCCCAAGGATGTATTAACAGCAGTCGGAAGAAACAAAATATTATTACAATGTTACCCGGTGACATCCGCCAATGCCATCCAGTTCATTCGCATAATTGATAATAACCTATTAAAAAATATTATTTAGAAGTCCGCAGTATCACAAGGTATATCTTTTAGAAACAATCATTATTTGTCCAGTAAACTTAGTGAGATAAGGCTTGTAATTATCACCATTAGTTATCGCTATCGGTCATTACTTTGACCAAAGATTGCAAACGCTCTGCAAAAATCAGTGAGTAACCCTCTAAATCAATCTTAGACATTGTAGCGCTAGATCATTCAGTATATAATAAGCTTCATGCTGATTTTAACGTAAATTTTGTGTTTACTGACAATTGATGAAAACCCCCCAGCAGATATTTTAACCCCGGGATTGTGTTCAACAAACATAATTAAGAGAAAAAAGCAAACATGTTATGTCATCGCCGTTAAATTTGCGGTATTGACCAAATAGTTTTTATCTCTCTGTGCAGAGAGTAATTACCCCAAGACAATCACATTCCTGTGACTAAGCGCAGGTTCCGGTTGACATTATAAGAGATGTCGCGGCGCAGTTATATGGAACTGCCCTACATTCTGTATTGAATACATCGACTAATCTATTTGTTTAAGCAATCATATGCCCACACTAGTATAGTATCACGTTCCAATATTTCTGTTTCTTTACTGCGCAGCGTGTGTGGTTTCCAGATGCTATGGCTACAACAGTCCGCATAGCAGATTGACCATATTATCTCTATGCTGAGCTATACGCAAGTTCGCAAATGTCAACTCCATCCTCGTTTAAAGCGACAACGATGCTCATTAGTAACGCCATTTATAGATGCTAGACATCACAGTTAACTTCTGCATTCTGTTCTTGAGACAAATGATCTGAAATAATATATCTCTTGCTATACACTTACCTCACAATAACCGTCGGCTCATAGACGCCACAATGCTAACAAGGCGTTTTAGTGTTGCCAGAGTCGTTAACGTAAGATATGCAGCGCCTGATAAACACTGATTGCCGCTAATGAGAGTAACGTTTCAGCGTGTGGCTGTTATTGCAGACTAATAGGAAGATAACTCGTTGACAAATGAACACCAAACGCTATTACGTACGTACGTTTGTCGCGTTACACACACAAGTACACACTCACGCGCGCACACACCCACCACATATATATATATATAGATATATATATATATATATATATATATATATATATATATATATATATATATATATATATATATATATATATATATATATATCTATATATACATATATATATATGTATAATATATATGTATATTTATATATATGTATATATATATATATGTATATATATATATATATATATATACATTTATATATATGATGATTATAGCTGCGCTAAGTTGCTTATTGACAATATGTTATGTATGTCATTAAATTACTCAAGCAGTGAGTAAGGATGATAGAGGTGGCTGCATTTTAACTTTTTCACACCCTTAAATATACAACTAATGCTGTTGATCCATGCTTACAATAAAGCTGGTTGGCTGAGGCATTTAAAACAATGCACCATAGTCTAATGCGAACCAATATAAAGGCCAAACACATGGTCGCCTAACAATTCAAAACATATTATGGTACAATTCAGGCAAATGAAAGTGAACAATATATTAATTACAAAGCTGAAGTGCCACACTTAGCGCGCACGTTGGGTTGTACGTTTTATACGCTGGATTTACCAATAAAAGAGTTAAGTAGTTTGTTCCACGAGAAACATGATCTGGAAAATCCACAGTAGCTCGTTCATTTTCAAAGTAACAAATGTAAACCTGAAACTGTAAACCTCTAAGTGACCCTACGACATATACCTTTCAGACACGAATATAAAGTGCCAACGAAACATCTTACAAGTTCTCCAGTACAGTATATAACTCAGCAATACTAACTTTCCTCCCCATAAAGCTTACCTAGAGTTACCCGATGAGAAACATAGCGTAGAAAATGTGATCCTGACAGGATCTTATCTCTGCGACAACCACCAAAATTTATTTTAATGGCATCTTCAACTTGTACTAACATCTTTTTTATAATGAAATATGTCTTAATTCATCGTCGAGAATGATATATCATGTGTATTTAGCAAAGCTAGGCAGCAGATATGATGGATCACTTGGCCACTTTTCAGCACAAAAATCGTCCGTAAATTGAAAGTCAACCTGGTCTGATCATTAAGGAGCAGTTATTGCTTTTAATTATGATGTATTGCTTTAACGAACTTTGCAAAATGGGACAACTATCTAAACGCCGCGGTTGACGCAGATGACAATATTGAATAAACGAGGAGACTCAGCTGTCGCTCAGAAACAGATCCTGACACAAAGTGTTTTCTCACGCAATATATATGCTATTATGGTCAGCAGACAACTGACCTGTGCCCAGGATGTTAACATTACTGCATCTACCACTAAGCGGGACGATTCCTTGAATAGAATGAGTGTAATTGTGGTCTGAAATAAAGCTAATGACCCACCATGTACACCGATTTTTTAATTGTTGGAGAATCCACCGATGAAAACATTGAGTAAAACAGTAATGTTATATATGTATATATACATGTATATATACATGTATATATATATATATATATATATATATATATATATATATATATATATATATATATATATATATATATATATATATATATATATATATATATATATATATATATATATATATATATATATATATATATAAATTCGCCTTTAAAATGTAAGCTTCGTAATTTAGGTTTTCAGCGTCACATGCATTGCGATATCTGCTGTTCCGGAAATGTATCACATCTGGAGTGGTGACATTGATTGTATAAAATACACATTATATCTGAACGAAAAAACAGGATCCACTCCCAGGGGGCTGCGAGTTAATATACCTCGCCTTTTGTTTGATATTAAATTTTAGCCTAGATGTCGCGTCTACTCGTGAAAGTTTAATTGATGCCTTTGTAGAGGTGAAAGGCTAAATATCACAGCCGTAAGACTAAGACTATAGGAAGCATTGAACCCCTATGGCGATTGACATTCAATCAAGATTAATTATAAAGGGTTTGTTATGGACAATGTTATTATCACTTGGGCCAACATTGTTGTTTTGCTACCAATAATCACCAAACAAAATAATACAAATATGTCTACTTCCGTGCAATGTTTTAACCGGCACAGTTACTAAAATGGCAACTATGTAATTCAACAAAAACATTCTTCATTATTGCAATTGTTCTGAAACGTCATCCGAACCGCTACAGGCATGAATTCTTGTAAAACCGCTATTCACACCAAACAGTAACGTATCAATCTAGACATTTTTACCAAATACTACGGCGACAAAGGGTATCAATATAACAGGGATATACTACTACCACACTCGTGTAAGCATAATCTCTTACCATTATCATTTGGCGGAAGTCAAAGTCATTTATTTGTAAACCAAAATGTGGTTTCATATCATTCAAGGGGTCATGATCAATGCTAGTACTAAACAAGCAAGTTTATAAGGAGTATAAAGCCTAACTGATGCTTTGTATTTAGCGCACTGATCTTTGTAAAATAACGAGCTCAAAGAATAAATCCAGGAATCAGCTAAGTAAGTTAGAATACCTAACGTTTATGTGCCTAGTTTTTGTTTATGCGATACACCAGGGGAAAATTCGCAATAAGAGCAAAATAAAGGATATCATTACTGGCGCAGTGCAATTGTTACTGAAGCAATAAACGATTTTCATTATCGTCCATTGGTAATTTACCTTATATATCAAAGATGCATATAGATCATTTGTCTGTTAAGCAAACATCTGGCAATGAAGGCAAATCGCTGCTGCTTTTATGACCGAGAAGATTATTTTTTGGTTAGGTCGTAATAAATCTGAAGGCATTTGTCGGTTCGGAAAAAAGAAAACCAGTGCAATATTTGATAAGCATCAAAATCCAGCGATTCCTATAGACAAGGCAATTTCCTCGTATATAATGTTAGGCATCATGGCGAGAAATACATCCACTTCAGTGTCCATTAAAAAATGGCTCGTAATGCTTGCATTTACATAGAAACATACTTTATAACTAGTAATACCTATTCAGCTGTGACAAACAGATTTTTAAGATTCTGATTCGTTGCAATATTTGCATCATTCAAGTATAGTAAATTCTGCGGCAATGAGTACAACCCTTTAAGTGGCTGTGTTATGCCTTGTCAATTAACCTCATTTAAATGCATCATTACATGATAATAATCACTCTGGGATGTCATAATCGCTATTCTTTAAACTGCTCCTGACTTTTGAAAGCAGTCTACAAACCTTGGTATATCATCATTCCTCGCTTAATGTTATTGCTGTTTTTAAAGGTGTCAGCCATTGATAGGGGCAAACTATAAACACTGATAACGAAAGTCGGTGCTAGAGCTGGTACCAAGGAATCATATTAAGCTGATACAACCGAAACTCAGTTAAGGGTCTCATCATTAGTTCCTCCATCGTATCATCCTTAGACATATTAACACAATGTGGGAATTGAAATACTAATCACGCAAAGAAGCAAGATATTTTGAATATTTATCTATCATACAGGTTGTTAATGCACAAATATGGTTCCAATTACACTAAGATGAATAAAGTAAATACTGAAAAATAAAGTTTGCCTGGTGCGATTAGCATCATTGTCAGAATTACATATATCAGTAATTATGTTGAATGATGCCTGGAGCTTCAACTATTGACATTTATATCATGTATTTAGGCATCAACTTCAATAACACTCCAGAGTCAGTGTGTACGCGATATACTCACCACTTATCGGTTTGTGCCCAGGGTCATGATATGGAGCCATTATATAGTCATATTATATACATATTTACCTACTATATCCTTACTAACAATGATACGTAATATATTTAATATTTTGCATTTAAGACACCCCAACGGCAAAGTATTGTCTCTCGTGCAGCTTTGTATTGAATTATGTTTCTCAAGGCAATCGCATCATTTAAAATTGACAAAACTTGCAAATTCTGCTCCCGTGTATACTAATTGGGCATCCAATTAGGTGATAGGTGCTGCCAGCTTGCAATGATACTTTAATTCTTAAATGACACCTACACTTGTATGGGCATGTTAGTGTTCAACTCATTTGGCACAAAGATATTCCTAGGATGTAACGTAACGCAAGCTTTACGACACCTTGTTGAATGGAACTGATGGTGACTATGACGCGAATGACGGTCCAGGAAACTTTATACACTAGTGTGGCTTGCGGCAAGACCCATCGATCACATTGACCTATGTTCTAAATCCATGTCACCGACGGGTCTCAATGGATACAAACAATCAAAATTATTCACGCATCCTCGCATGAGCACTCGCATGCCGAATAGTTGCTTCGGCATCAGCTGAGCTGTAACACTTCTCTCAAGAATTGGGGTGACAGTTTCGTGTTAATATATCTCCTTGGTGCGTATTTGGTAACGATACAACTGATATTATGATCACTGTAATGTAACAAGCATATGCCACGCGTATCTGTGAGGTTCCCATGCAGTATTTTGTATACTTTTTGTTTAAAAATGTACATACAAGATGCCGACTAATAGGGCGGTCTTTTATATACGAAAGAGTTGTTATAAAGCAATGCGTTGGTTGTGCAAATCATTTTTTTAACTATAATAGGGCGAATACCAAGAGCGATACAATATGTCTCAACAGGAGAGGAGATCGATAGACAAATAAATTAACCATCGATGAGTGTCCTATCGCTATCATTAGTAAAAACTGTCAAAGCCCCAACAGTCCAACATTTCGTGCTCGGAAATGATCGTCTTTTGCTCGAATGGGTCAACCTAAAAGAACATTTGTTTCGATTACAAACATCTCAAATTGATACCTTAAGTTCCATTTTCACACCATTGTCATTATTTCAACGATCAATGGCATGTAAAAACACATCCCTAAACGAACACAGCTATATGCATCCCAATGTGGATTGTTATCATCGCGTTGCAGGATATTAGGGATAAATGTCACAGTTTATCAGTCCCGACCATAATTTAGAATCGTCTACGTCAGCGCGGTTACATTATAACCAACAGCTGATCCATTTAAGGAAATGGAGTACGTTATTATCAGTTTTTGCTAAAAGGTGTTAACGATTTTACATTGGCGACCAGTAGGGTTAGAATAGCTGTCATATATCATAAATTGTCAATTGTGCAGATTTGTTTTGGTGACATTAGGAATGAACGATTAATAAAAAGAACCCTAATGTACCACATTGACCACAGAAAACGAAGCAAAAAAAAAAATTATTCAACGATAGTTTCGACCACAAAATATTTTGCGGAAAGGTTTGTGGCCACTACGAATGAAGATATTCCGATTTGATTAATGTTTAAGAGAACCTTGGTTCACAAACCTTTTGTATATATTCAATACATAATGACTATATTGCTGCAACAAAAGAAGCCCATTCCTAAATTGCATGAATAATCTATCCGAAAAGCAAGTGATAGCCTGCTTCTCGGGTAGATTATGCATTCAATGAATATTACACCATTATTCAGGACCCGAAATAGTAACACAAAGTGTGATCATTCCTCACCATGCTCACGAATTTCACACACTGTAGTATTGTCTAAAAAAAAAATAAGTTTTTTCTTGAAAGGCAGAATAATCAATGATTTTGTGTAGTGCAAGTATTTTGATGTTTTAAAAATCAACACCTTAAGCTATCCGATTATTGCCGCATAGTCAGACAGATATTAGTAGCTTGGGCTTCAGTATTCCCTGTTATCAATGTTACTGGCATTTACACACAATATATGGGGGTTTTTTTGCAAGAGAGGCGTTGATATATTGTTAGTCTTCGCCTTATTTGTTTTTCAAAATATTTGTTTACTAGTCATTTATAGTTGCTACTCTTGTAAAACCGTTAGCCCCTGGCATATGGCTAACGGTGTTTACTTTGACCAAAGACTGTAAACGCTCTGCAAAACAACTAGTGAGTATTCCTTGTAATATAATCTTAGACGTTGTAGTGCTAGGTCATGCAGTATATAACAAGCTTCATGCCTATTTTAAAATTAACTTTGAGTTTACTGACAATTGATGATAACCCCCCAGCAGATATTTAACCCCCAGGGCGTTCTACATGATTTTAGCCTCATTACGATGTACTCTAGGAGCTATGATGTTATAAACCCTTTAGACCAAGGATGTATTAACGGTAGCCGGAAGAAAAAAACATATTATCATAATGTTACCTGGTGGCATCCGCTAACGATATCTAGTTCATTTGCGTAATCGATAATAACCTATTACAAATATTATTTAAAAATAAGACTTCAGGTCCACAGTATAACAAGGTATATCTTTTTAGAAAAAATCATTACTTGTCCAGTAAACTTAGTTAAATAGGGCTTGTAATTACCATGATTTAGCCTATCAGTCATTATATTAGCATTTCAACACACAACAATGCTCATGCAACTTCAATGAGGTCATTCATGCTCATTGTAATAAGCATGAAAGTAGAGGACATCGGAAGTAAATATTCTCGTATTCTGGTAATATGGAAAATTTGCCCTTTTAAGAAATAGAGTGTAGGACGGCACAAGGTAAAGTAATATCTTTTAAACGTGTACTTTTGGAACATTTAAGATGCATGAAATAATCTTATATTAACGTTTACATGCTGGTATCGCAGCATTGTGAAAATGGTCATGCTTAGGAATCAATGCAAGGTTTTATGCAGTTTATGACATCAACAACATTACTTGCAATAATATAAAATCCTCGTGCATATACTTGATCATCGCTTAGAACGTATTCGGTACAATAAATATCGCTGTTTTAATGTGGAATGAAAGACGCATCATTATCCTGTTAACTCGTTAAATAGTATGATAGAATAGGAAAATTATACATGAAATAGATGCATTAATCCGACATACTGATACACGCTAATTAAGCACTCGGATCACCCTTCAGGAATCATTAATGGAATGATCATCATGTAGTTTTGTCATTGATTATTACTTTGTCGAATAGACAGCAAACAAAACGCTCGTTCACATCAATATTAATATGTCTTTATAAAGCAAATCATTAGTCCGTAACAAGAAAATGTGTTGCTGTGATTTTGCTGGCGATAGGTTATTTGTGATTGACCAGCAACGCAGCTCAGTACAGTTTGATATGCTATGTTTTGTTCAAAACGCTGTTGTATGTGTCGCGCAGTTAATGTAAACGATATTACCAATACAGGTATGATATGAACATTTACCGTAACCGCGGGAGAGTGTTGTATGGTTTAATCCGTTTACTCCACATCATGCCCTTAAAGGTATACTCCACTGTGACATAAAATGTATGGGCCTCGTTGTAATCGGTCAGCATAGTGGCCGCCTGTGATTGGTCAGCCAATTACAGGTAGAGCTGGTCTCATGAGGGGACATGGGATTGGGTATATATCGAAGGAGCGTCCAGGATCCGAAGCGGGTGGACGCGACTCCAATATATACAGCATAAGACCGGTTATAACGCGGTGATGGTATCGTAGTCAATAGATATATCTCGTACGCAGTGAAGTCTTGATATGTCTGAGTATACTGCTCAGGCCACTACAGAAGAGAAACAAGAAATACCCTCACAACAAGAGTTCAATCAAGTTCGTCATATTCGCCAGACCCCAGATGAAGTGTAGGGTTTACGTGTGCTGAGATTCTGTGCAAAATTGAACCAATTAGAGTTGATATATCAACGACGGAGTTAATGTATGCTTCCTCAAGTTCCGCTCATACCAATACACGCTTTTATGTGCGCATAGATACGTTATGCAGCGTTTTTTATTGCGATCAGATGGGAGATGCTTTGCTTTGACATTCTTTTTTTCCCAATCGCAGGTCTTTATTCCCTAAGAAAGCGAGCATTAGTATAGTAAGTACTTTGAAATAGATTTTACTGGAGCCACTGGGTAATAACAAGAGGTCAATACCAATTGAATTTTGCAATGTGTACATCTACCTCTAATTCAACTGCTAAGAAGGAGAGTTGCACTTCTGTAGTACTAGTTAAAGTGGGCTTTAAATAACAATGAACGAGGAGAAGGGCTGGAGTATGCAGGTTACCCAGGCTTCATTACAGTTGTCACAACAATGCATTGTTAAGCCTCTGCAGACCACTTTTACCAGCATAATTTAGCTCACAATCATGCATTGTGTCATCTAACTTTTATGATAGCTCAATTACGAATAACTCCTTGAAAGAAAGCGAATAATTATAGAATTATACGGCATGTAACCCTATATATATATATATATATATATATATATATATATATATATATATATATATATATATATATATATATATATATATATATATATATATATATATATATATATATATATATATATATATATATATATATATATATATATACATTTCTGTTTTTTTATCCATTTATGTGTATTGAACTTAACCATCATTACCGATTAAGATTAGGTTTGTGCGTGGACAGTTAGCAGACTTGCTGCTAGTATGTTTTGTAACCGCGTTCTTTTTTATCCAACCCCTATATGTGTGACGCCAAACCGTTTTGCTTCTCGACCTTGCTTATCTGAGATATCGAGGTGGTTGTATCGGTAATCTTCTTGGAAAGGTTGTCTTAATCTGTTTAGTTTGACACTCCTCTGAATGTCTTAATACGTTGTTCGTAGCTGCCAGTTGTTTTCACGTTGACAATGGTCTTCTTCGTTTTCAGTTGTGAAGGTACATCAAGATATGAACACCATGATAAACGCTGGTAGCTAGAGATGTCAAGCCGCAGAGTATCAATTGCGTCCAACTTCCAGCGCTTGCCGTTTTTATTGTCTCGTTCTTAACGTCTAGGTTGAATAGTGCTCCTTGTGTGTGACAAGTATGACATGCACATTAATGCTTTCCCTTGTTTCCATCACGAGCTTAACTATAAGAGCAAGCTGAAACGTGATGTCCTCCAACCAGGTAACTTGTTAACTATATGTCAACATCTGACAAATCCTCAAAGCGGCGAGGCGGTGTCCCTGCAAAATTATATTTGCAATATGTCACGTGCTGTATTCGTAGGTCTTATATCACTTACGCATACTGAGGGTTGGTACAACCTTGAATCAAATGATATCATTGCATAGCGGTCAGATACTACGGGAAAAGAAGAAGCTATCCAATTAAACCCCTGCCTCTGATGTTTCATCCTTCTTCAAAAGTAAATTACGCCATACGATATTAGGTTCGGAGTTGATGCTATAAATGGGGTTATTACCCTCACAGTTCTTGATGGGACTGAGCTTTCAGACCATGGAGCTGTGATTATGATGTTACTAGATGACGGCAGTGCAAGACGGTGGATTTATTCGGTGGATTACACGTGTGGCCGGCCCGTTCATTGTGACACTTTCAACGACTTTTATGTTAATTTCCATCATGTCAGTACCAGGCACAACATGTCAAATGGCGCCCAATTACGCTGATAGACGTTGTAGGCTTAGAGGGTGGCTTTTTAGGTGATATACACGGATAACATGTGATGTAAAAGATCCATGGGCTGAAGGTCCCAATATCAACAAAGCATGCTGCCAATAAAAGGTATCAAGGATCTAAGCCAAATTTTGATGAGGTAGTCGATCCTTATCTAGAAAAATAAGATCTAGGCTGGAGCACACAAGGCCCAAATCAATAAATTTATTGATGATGAGACCAAAGAAATAAGCTGCACATCTGTGCCGAAGATTAGCAACCATAATACATCTCTTGGAATGCACTAAAAATTCTCTTACAGGATGCCGCGGCTAATCAGTGAAGCAAAGACACACAACAATTCCCTAACCTCGACTCAAAGGGCACTAACCAACATTATGCGGCGTCGCACAACCCGTCACTTCTAAACATGCCGCTTGAGATGATGTCAGCAGCGAAACTTTCTTAGCATGAATTGTTTGCGCGAACATGACTACTCTGTTGGAGCATGACATATAATTAATCCCTTTTTGCTGGGTCAGCAAAGCCTTTTTTACCCAACTCTCAATCGATGATGCATAGCGCAGTAGTAGAACAAACGTGTCTGAAGTTAGCTAGCACACGACAAGCGAGAGCACTAAACTAATCTGTATGTTTCACGGAGATGACCACCAGCCCGTACGCATGAGAAGACTTTGCACTTATTGGAATGCTTGGCTGACTTGTTTGTACGCGCTATATATATTGAACAACTGAGGTTCGTTAAATATAGCACGACCACAAAAGACACCGTACACAATAGTATTTCTGAGATTGAATGTTGCCTGGAAGACTTTGAGGAAGAAGTAGATTATTTGATGAAAGAGAAAATGGATAAGGAGAACGAGCTCACAAAGGTTGTGAATGATTAACAAACTAAGATTGATGACTTGGGGGAGCATATGAAGGAACTAGGGAAGACAATGATATATACAGATATTGAATTAAGTAATGTAATTAGTGATCCAGAGACTAAATAATATGGCCTGGCCTCGCGCACCAAAGCACTGGAAAATACAAGCATTCACTCCAGACACAAAATATGCCGTGGCATTTTTTGATTTTGAAAATGTAGAGGGTTTTGTTCTGTTCGAGGTAAAAGATGCAGGACCAAGGAACCGGACAGAAGGCTTCATAGCTTAGTGACGAGCTTCAGAGAATATGACAGACTCGTATATGCTGGCATATATACATTCGTAAATTCTGGAACGGTATGAACATGTTACCCAGTGGGGGTCATCAGTTTTATTGCATGCATATCAACTAGATGTCCCTCTCCCTTTCGGTTCTAAGAGGTGGATCGACGCACCCTAGCATGTTGTCATAAGGATATCGAATAAACGCATATTTTGTCAAGGCTGCGGTAAATATAACTACGAAGCGAATGATATTTTAGTTATATTATTTAGTAGCGAGCCCCAAGAGAGTTAGTTTGCTACGGTCCCTAAATCGCAGTTACATATGTTGTAAGTACCCAATGTGAGGAAATATTTTTATTCGAGGGACAAAGTTTCCAAGAACCGCCACTATGTATACACAAACCACACGTGATATAAGTTATTACATAGAAAAATCTTTTGTATAGGGTTGTCTGCTAAAGTGGGCGATGATACTGCGCAGCTCATTACTGCTAGACATGCAGTTTGAGAAAATATCCTTAGTGAAACTTTCTTTGCACGACTGGTTTGTGCGAGCATGGCTATACTCAGACATTTATACATAGCAGCAGATTGTAGTAAATGACAACTGCACGTCATTCCTGTCAACTGTGATGCGGTTCAAATTGTATAACATATCACAATTTGATTACACACATTCACTTCGCAATATGTGCGTCAGATACGTAGGCGATGCGTCTGTGTGAGAATACCTTACACGCATTTTGAGCAATGCATTTCATTATGTAACTAAGAAGAAACAAGATTTTTCAAGACTAGATAAGACATTAAGCACATCAATAGTTAATGGTAACAGTGAATTGGACTTTGTATCATGGCCTCTTTTCATTATCTTTTTCCGCAAAATCTGAATTGAAGGAAGGTCATATGGGTGGGAGCAACTTCGCGTGAAAAGAATGGTGCCTCCCCATATGGCACATAGCTCATATTCAAGGACAAGTCATGGGACTTTCTTTTTGTGTATTTCGCTCTCCTCAGTCATATCCAGGCATGTCAAAATTTAAACATAATATGATAGCCTTCACCCCCCCACCCCCATTTACAGCCAGAACATAGATGTGGTAGTGGATAATGTTATAATATGCCAAATGTCACATAAAGTTAACCCCGAATTTGCGAGCAGTATTGTTTGAATACGATGTACATGTTTTTAACATCGTCTAGCATGAGCAAACATATCATGTCTTGCAAAGCAGCTTAATATCAAATAGCTGCCACACATAACATTATGCTTGTCACATACCTTCCCGAATGCCCCACATTCTGTATTAAATACATCGCATAATCTCTTTGTTTAAACCATAATGTGCGTAGATGTAGATATTATCACGCTCCAATATTTCTCTTTGTATATTGTGCAGGGTGTTTTGTTTCCATATGCGATGACTGCAATAGTCTGCATAGCAGATTGACCATTATCATCTGTTTGCTGAGCTATCCGCAAGTTAGCAAATTTCGACGCTATACGCAGGAGTAGAAGAGAAATGTCCCAAGTCGGTTAAAGAGACAACACTGCTCATTAGTAAAACATTCTATTCCTGAGACGAATTATCTGACATAACATGTCCTTTGCTATGCAGTTAACTGACAATAAGCATCAGCTCAGAGACGCCACAATGCTAACAGGACGTTTTAGTGTTGACACAGTCGTTAGCGTCAGAGACGCTGCGCTTGATAAACACCCATGGCTGCTAATGAGAGCTAAGTTTTAGGGTGAGTTTGTTATTGCATATCAAATAAACACCAAACACAATGACGTGGGTTTTGTCGAGTAAAAATTATATATATATATATATATATATATATATATATATATATATATATATATATATATATATATATATATATATATATATATATATATATATATATATATATATATATATATATATATATATATATATATATATATATATATATATATATATATATATATATATATATATATATATATATATATATGTTGATAAACAACGCGCGTTAACACTTATCGATATAGTATTTTTGCATTTTCGACAGACATACTCACGTGCTACAGCCAAGAAGAGAGCATAAAATATATCCTCGATTGATGCATTGGCTGTATTCAATTGATTCGGTCTTGCCAACCTGTTAAAATCGTTGTTTCCTACGGAAAACCGATACTGGGTAATACTAAATATCAATACTTAAACATGTCGAATACTTGACAAAGTAACCTTTAATAGTATTATCCATTATCGTAAGTGATAGTATTACCCACTCAGTCAAAAGTATCAAGGGGTAGTTGAATGAATCATGAAAAGAATATCTATAAAACCTTGGCATTTATCCTGGTCGAATACGGGACTACACAGTACGATATCAGGCCATCCACTTGATTTGTAGCTAAACAATACGATTTCTCAATTCATAACATAAGGGAACTTATATTCCTATTCCTAGATATGTTCAGGTGTTAGGTCTTGCTTATGACGGAAAATAATTATTGTTTGACCTAAATAGTTGCAAAACTCTTACGCTCATAATGTTTATAGACCTGGATGTTGTCGTAATGCTGTAACTTTTTATTACACTGACGACTCAATGTCAAACATTATGTCTGACAATGCTGATCTCTTATTTTGAAGTGCTGTGAGAGAGGATAATAGTAATGACAATTAATATTGTCATGATAAGATACTTCGACTTATATATGTGATGATGAAGATGATGATGATGATGATGATGATGACATAATATGTATGCTACTTAAAAATCGACTAATTATACACAGAGATACTACATACTTTATGTCATTTTTTGAAAAACAATGTAACAGAGAATAACGCCATAGATATCCATGTAATGTTAGAATGCGATTTAAGTTGTCCTAAAGAGCATTGTTTTACAATCGGACATTTATGGACGATTTTTTAAGCACCAATTAAACTGTTGTTGACATTTGGACAGATACAATGTTTTTCGTTTTATTGATACTAGTTTATTACTATTGTAATGACCTTGCACTTTGGTTCGGCGTATAAATACAAACAAACAAACTTGCATACATACATACATACATACATACATACATACATACATACATACATACATACATACAGACACATACATACATACATACATACATACATACATACATACATACATACATACATACATACATACATACATACATACATACATACATACATACATACATACATACATACATACATACATACATACATACATACATACATACATACATACATACATACATACATTACATACATTCATACATATATGCATTCATTCATACATATATGCATACATAAATACATGCGGGCTTGCATAAATACATACATTCATGCATTATGCATGCGTGCATGCATGCTACATACATACATATATTCATACATACATGCACACATACATTCATACATGCATACATAAATACATAATACATAAATACATATATACATACATACATACTGCTTATATACATATAATCGAATATAATAAAATGCACATTATCGAACTATTTGAGCACCACTATTTTCGAAAATTTATTCAAATAAGTGTCATATTATCGAACAGTACATTTGAATACTACGCGTAATTAATACCATACAAGTATACATAAATACATGTGTGCTTGCACACATGCATACATATATACAAACATAAATGCATGCATGCATTCATGCATACATACATATATACATACATACTTACATACATGAATTCATACATACATACATACATACATACATATATACATACATACATACATACATACATACTTACATACATACATACATACATACATACATACATACATACATACATACATACATACATACATACATACATAAATACTGCTAAATTCCACGTTTGCCGGTCAGTCGTACCGACTTGCACATTTGCAGGACAGTGTGAATGACTTGCATCTGTGATGTTTGGAAAAACCCTACTTCTGAAGCACAGTTGAATGGACAATATTTTTCCATTTCTATCATCATCCCGTGGCAAATGAATAGTTAACGTATTCCAGTTATTAGAGCGCATCATTGACCAATGGCTCGTGTCATTTTGTGCTATCTTATTTCACACAGTATTAATATGATAACTACTGCAATGATTTTTCTAACGATTAAACTCATGACTCTTTACTGATAATGTGACGTTATCAAGAGTGCACACGACTTAGTCATTCGGGCAAGTGGTTTATTAAACACTCTAACTATCATGATAAGCTTCAGGCATTGCGCGTCCCTCTAGAAAAGGCCAATTTCAATATATCTCTCCACCAAGTATGCGTGCGTTCTGTTTAAATAGAAGTTATGTATCTAATCTGGTTTAATTGGCTCACGTACCCTATTGAAATTACTCACATGGCTCTGACACACCAAAACCGTACTGGTCTATAAACGTATGAGGATTATACCAAGGCCAGCCAATTACATTAAGGCACCGACCTCTGCTCTACGGCTGAGATTGGACGTATTTTTACGCTGTCTCACTGATCGTTGGAGCGTTAAAACAAAGGTAGTCATTATTGTGGTGTGTTTCTCTGTCTAGGTAACTAATTTGTTGCACTGGCTATCTAATGCAATCATACCAAGGAGTTTGATGAATGAAGCACAACTGTTGAACGTTTTGCTCAAAACCCGCACTGAACATGATTGTTTATTTGCAACCTTTTTAAGAGAGTCAGCGCTTATGATGGCGGGCTAAGGGACTGGCTGGCCATACGGGCGTGGAGGTTGGGTCTACTCAATCAAAAATGGCCCAATGGCCATTGATGGTTTGAAGAACCAGTCCGCTACTGGCCGGACCCGCAATTTAACGTAGATTCATGTGAAAGTTTCATAAGCTTTGATAGCCTACGTGTGCCAGACTGATAGAGATTTAAATCGGGAATTAGCAGCTGCAAATATATAAGGTGCGTGCTTTCAGAGTAACATTACATGACTCCGAATGGAATATACCTTCCTTCATGGGAAAAGTCCGCTGACTTAAGCATAGAGAAGACGATGACTTGACACAACAGTCCATATATTCTTAAAAGAAGCGTCCCAGGGTGCTAACGCATCGGTTTAAAGCAAAAGCACACTATCAACATTACAAGTGCCTCTATTATTGCATACGTTTTTCCTCAAGTCGTACAAGCACTTAGGGGAGCGATTAAACACATTAACTTTCGTTCACAATGGCCGATATGATCAAGCGCCATGCGCTATAAGACACACTGGCTGTAAACTTAACCCAACAAGTAAACGTACGTGGAAGCTCCGACACTTGGAGTAAACAAGGAGCATTTACTTTTTAAACCATGCATGGCTTATCCGTCGTGGTTTAGTGTAATATTTTTACAGTATGTGTGTAGCGTGCTATGCATGGCCTTGTCTGTGACACTTTAGTAAATAACCGGTGAGGATTAAAATTATTTAGTGCAAATCAATGGCAGCACTATGTTTACCTTCAAGCTGGATTTCACATATAGGCCATAACGCCATATAAATGCATCGCGTAATAAGTTATCCCACTATCATACGGCCGTGCGTAAATATGCATATGCGTGCGCGTTTTCAATAATGGATTAAACGGTCCATGAATATGATTTTCATCAGTAGCATAATCTTGTGATTTATATTAATCAAGCATAGATAAGAGATATGGCAAACATCTATAGCTTAAACCTGATAAGAAGTAATAGTGATAATATATATATTTCCAAGCTTAATTGCAAAGAAAAGCTAAGCATTCCACATATTTATAGTCAGGTTTGCGTTTTCACTAATGTGCATAAGACCCACTTATCAACAATGCGTTGTGCGGGAATGTATACTCGTACATGCATAACAGTCAAATGAATAATTATTGCAATCAGCGTTATTTAAAATTGTTGCCAGTGAGGTTGTGACATCAACAATAAGATTCCTTTATATTATCCATCGATGACTTTATCGTATGGGATTCTGCCTAAAGTTTGACGTACACATTTACGTTAATCAATCGCAATCTTTTATGTTCATGTGCCATCGAATCTAGATAAGGATCTGCGCATGTCATAATGCGCAATTCTCAATAACCGAATATTTGCAGCATAGAGTAGATTGGCCACAAAACCTCTTCAAATTTTCGTGTATCTTATTTATATGCTATGCAACAATAATCTGGTATATTGATTAATACCTGGTTTGATGCTTGGTTTAATTTAAAAGCGACTGATAACCGCATCACCGAAAGGGAAATAAAGCAATATTTTCACATCTATACAACTTAACAGCTTTCTTTTTTTTGCATACATTCCATAATGAACAATTATCGCTAACTGCAGCAAGAAGTGTCCAGGGCAATGGTGTCACTTTATGATTTGTATTTATATATGTTGGATTAATATTGTTAAACTTAACTACAAGAGCACGTGAAACCATATATCTTAGTATTTCGGTCGGTCTAGTATATTTGAACACAATACAAGTATATCGCTGCTTATTAATGCATCAGTTGTTGCTGTGTATTCACACAAAATGAGTGTGCAAGGTTCTCCAATAAGATACGATTGCAGATGAGATATTTATAACTGCAAAGGTTAACCGCATTGTTCCTTACCACGAAACTCGTGTGTTCGTATTTAATAAGGTGATCCATGCAAATTGTGCTTACCTTACATACGGAATTAATATTTTGACCGTAATGGAATAGATTGATAAACATATACATCGAATAAGTGATGGTTGTAATCGTCCAGCGCGTTTGAAACTATCAGCGATAGTGTGTAATATAGTTAACTGTGATTGACTTGATGAGCCAGTAACCACTCCTTGTTTGCTTTACTTCATAGCCAGTTGATAAATAACGGACACACCAGTAAGTTAAGAACAAACTTGATTGCGGAAATGATTGACAAATATATTACATCCGAAGCAATAGAAATTGGCATAATTAGCGATAGGTCATTGTTGCAAAACTAAGATGCCTACCACAAAAGAGTTGATGTGTTGCGTTTGCCCATTACTTGCTTGTTATCTGCACGAATACGCACACAACAGCATTGACATTCGGGTGGTCGCTGTTATAGACATAAAACATGGCTCACAAACATCAACGTCTCGACAAAACGAGACAATATATGTATCGGCACATTGCCCTAGCTGTAGAATCATTCTTGTACGCCTATGGGAGTAAACGTTGTTAACATGCCATCATTTGCTAAGCAGAATATATTGTGTGCGGGTGTAGGGGGAATCGTCCTCAAGGCACGCCTTCCCTGGTTGAATGAAATATAGATGGCGGCGACTAAGAAATATAACCCAAAACCAGTTATCTCATCTGCTAACGTATCTTATCGAGGAACCGTGTCCACTCACTGTTTTTGAATACAAGGCGACTGCTGATGCATTATTGTGCCGGAATTAGACTACTGTTTGTATACCTAATGACAAAATAAGTAGCGATATGCTTCTACGGTGTTCAAATTTTCTAGACCAACCGAAATTCTCATACGATGCGTGCATTCAAATGCGAAAATTATTATCCAATTGATAACATACGGTACCACGTGCTATTGTAGTAAACTTTGACAATAATTGTTCACGCATATATGAGGACAAATCATTAAGTGACACCATTACCATGAAAGCTTCTTGCTGCAGTTACTGATAAATGTTCATTATGGAATGTATGCAAAAAATAGAAAGCTGTTAAGCTGCATAGATGTGAAAATATTGCTTTATTTGATAATTCCACGATTCCACAAGTATTATTTCCTATTCAATAATGCGGTTATCAATCGCTTTTAACTTCAACCAAACATCAAACCAGTTATTAAAAAAATATACTACATTATTATTGCATAGCATATGAATAAGATACACGAAAATTGAAAGAGGTTTTTTGTGGCTAATCGTGCCCATGCTGCAAATATTCGGTGTTTGACAATTGCGCATTATGTCATGCGCAGATCGCTATTTAGATTCGATGACACATGAATATCACAGATTGCGATTGATTTACGTTAATGTGTATGTCAAACTTTAGGCATACAATAAAAAAATATCACTATTTATTCTTATCAGGTTTAATCTATGGATGTTCGTCATATCTCTTATCTGTGCTTGATTATTATAAATATATGTTCGGTTGCACAAGATGTAGTGACTGATGTAAATGATCTTCATGGACCTTCAAATCCATTATTAAAAACGAGCACGTATAAGCGTTCTTACAATCGGCCGTTTGGTAGTGGGATAACAAAGAACGCGATGCATTAAAATAGCCTGGTGGCTTGAAGGTGAACATTGCGTTGACATTGATTTGCACTAAATAATTTTCAGCCTCATCGGTTATTCACTGAAGTGTCACAGACAAGGCCATGCCTGGCGCGCTATATATTTACGGTAAATAAAACATAGCAGTAAACAGCGACGGAGAAGCCATGTATCGTTTTAACAACTGCTTTTTTTGTTTTCTCGTCGGCACTTCCAGCCAGTGTGCCTAGTATCGTATGTTGCTTGATCATATTGGCCATCCAACTCGGGGCCATTGTGAACGAAAGCCAATGTGTTTCATTGCTCCCCAATATGTTTGTACGACCTGAGGAAAACCGAGAGCAATAATAGAGACACATGTAATGTTGATAGCGTGCTAGTGCCTTAAACAGATGCGCTAGCACGGTGAGACGCTTCTGTTGAGACTATGCTCACTTTTGTGTCAAGTCTTCCTCTTCTCTATGCTTAAGTCAGCGGACTTCCATTCTGAGACATGTAATGTTACTCTAATAGCTCTCCCTTAATATATTTGCAGTCGCTAATTCTGGATTTCATTCACAATCAGCCTGGCACACGTAGGGTATCAAAGCTTATGAAACTTTCATATAAATCTACGCAAAGTTGTTGGTCAGTAAATTCATTTACATGTCCAACTGTTTTATGTGACCAGAAGATGATATTGTGGACGACTGTGGCGATTCATAATCTATGTGTAAAGGGAGACCACCTTTGAGCGGCTTGTGGTTCATAACGATGTAAAATGATTGTAGTAGCATAGCACATATACAGCAAATACATTTAAGAGGATTATCTACTGAAATGTTGGCGCTAATGCGCCAATGTACCATGTTCTGGTTTTGGAATCTGCTAGCTCGAAGGCAATGAAAGTTTACAATGCCCAGGTAGCGTCATATAATTTCGTGACCAACATAACATGCATAACATGCACGCACGTGTTACTTAATGGACAATATCTTCTATCCAAACTAATATTGCGATTTTGTTGCGCGCAACAATGGACAGCGCCTATATACTACAGAGATCATTGTTCATATGGTAATTAACCGTTTTATATCTATTCCTATGTTTTTATATAGCAATATGAGTAAAGATAAAACGTGAAATAGTTTCATTTCGATGGAACAAACCAGGGAAAGCATGGTTCCCTCAGCCACATGTTAGAATCAGCCAGATATATGATAACTACTTCCATTACTACGCCATACTTCCATTAAAACGTTATGTTAGATTTGTAGTTATCCTCGACGATGAGTCGAAGATGTATGATGAAGGTTAAGGTTTCTCAAAAGAAATACGACCTTCTCTATACATTTGTGTTCTAGCAACGATAGGACATTTCACCAGACAGCACATTGCAGCTCATTTGATACAAAAAATTAACATTTTAACCCATAATGATATGATACAGCCTTCCGTTCCGACATTTACTCGCATTTAAGTATCATTAATGGGTGTTTGTTCAGGTTTCTAAAACTACGAATTGATATACCAGGATCTTAGGCGTCATCAGCTCCCAAGCCGTTTAATTTCTCCAAACTTTTAAGCTATTTTGTAAGTCAACATCGTAACTGTAATTGACGTTCTGGGATGTATCAGCATGACCGTCAAAAGTCCATATTGCATAAATTGACAAGTTGACAATTATTTATGAACTGCCGCCAAAGAAAAAAACAATATTAAGATGCGGCTCACAAGTTTGTATAAAAGAAAATCCGATTTGTCTTCGCATCAAAGCATAAATCAAGGCTTTGTAATGTGAAATCTACGGCAGTCACTTCTAGATATATGGTTTATCGTGTATAGAACAATCCATAACAATAATATGCCGAATCCCTTCGATGTACCCTGTCTGATTTTATTTCAACTACATATGTCAAAACCATGTAGGTTGCGCTTCAGGTACTTATTCAGAATTAGTAATTAACTTTTGAGGTCATCGTACAATTGACGATATTTGAAGTTTCTCAACGTTTTCGATCTAGATTATGTGTCAATCACTTTGTAGAAGATACATGCGCAGCCTCTGTACTGCCAATAAACATTTGTGTCCACAAGCAGTTCAAGCATTCGTTCTGTTTGGTCGTCAGAACGATGTTAAGGGTCACATTGCGCACATTATACATGACAAAACGCCAAATGTATACCTTAAACACATTTGTCTTCAAATGTGCCCTTTCTTTTATGGTGCGACGTTTATCTGATATTCTAATGAAACTAACTTTTATGTAGAAGAGAAAACCCCATCGGCGAATGTCTACAAGATGAGCGATCCTATTTGAGACAATTGACCTTTCCAGACATCTGCCATACATTATCGTTGTGTGCAGATTCATGGTATCTTGTATGCTTAAGCATCTGCGAGAGTGCGAAGATAAGGCTATATTGTACATGTAACGCTGCAAGCTCACCACAAGCGCAAAATTAAATCAACCGATTGTAAAAAGGGGTGAACGCTGCAGGCAAAAGGCCAAGATGCCCTTAAATATCGAGTCGTAATTCAGGACAACCTCTCGATAGTAGATTTGATGGCACCACTAATCGATTGGCACAATCATTTTGCACTCTATGCCTAAGCAAGGACCTAGGAGATTATTATTAGACGGAATCTTGCAATATGTATCATGTAATGGTTATTTGATGCTACCTGCCACCAGAAATATAATTAAGGCAGTGTATTTAATATGTTTCATTTGCGGTGACGTGTAGGAGTATACATCTGAATTAAGATTACTGTGGGTATCTTTGTAATGTCTATTATATGTGAATTGCATGACTGTAGCATTGCCATTATGCTGCGGCTACCTTCTGATGACAAACTATCTAGCATTGGCCAAACATCGACGACTAAGCTAACTGGGTTACCAGTCGAAACACCCTTTGGGGTATTAGTGGCAAGATGTCTAGCGTCGTTTTACACAGCAACCTAGCCGCAAATTATGAGGGGTCGTTTATGGTAATGGACTTAAATACGTTTACTTGGCATCAACATGGGACCAGAGGGATTAGGTTTGCAACTGCAATTTCGTAGATTCGTTTATTTTATTATTGCTATTGTTACGTGAAGAGAGACCTTCGAACGGTATGCGTTGTTTCTATTGATAAATAGCGCAAGAAACGCATACATGTAGATAACCCTAGTTTAAACTAGTGATGCGTTAAGCGTCATTTGTACAGTTCCTTTGCACTGCACCTAATACTACATCATGTCGGTACTACCTTATACTCATATGTTTCCGATTATGATAGCCAACCGGGTTATCTGGTTAATTGGTTACAGTGAGGGAGTTTTTATAGACCTCTATAAATCACTAGTCATATCCATCTAGAATGTGCAATTATGGAAAGGTGTCCGTAAATTCATTGCGACATAGACTAGTAAAAATGTTACTGATGAGTTTAACAGGTATGTCTGAGTAACGCTAAGAGCAAAAATACCGCCTATCAAATCACTCACTCAATTGGGTTATTTAATACGGGAATACAAATTACTCAATGTACTTGTGAATTCATAGAATTTTCTTCCCGTGGAATGTTTTACTTAACTCGTCGAACAAATGTTGCGTGTCTTAAGGTCACCGAAGTTAGATGTTATTTTGAACCCGACATTGTTGTATCTCTGTCGGTGTATTGTAGTTAATTACTTATGTCCATTAATCCCTTCTGGACCGTTCGGTAACATCCTGAGTGACCATCGTCGGAAATCTTAAAGGAACCATTAATTAAATTAGGGGCCATCACAAGGTCTACAGCTAATTAAAAAGCTGATAGTCTATCAGCATAAAATTCATAATGTCGTCTCAACCGAATGTACGGCTTGTATAACCATTTGGAACGTTCCAACTGCTAGGTTCGCCAAGGTTTTTAGTATGATCAGAGGAGTGCACGCCGGTAGCATAACATCATCTTTAACATTGCAAAAGTATCGAAATTAACTGTAACATAATAACACCTGCGGCTGTTGATTTCATGGAAAATAATTAGAGGCTTAAATACCATAAATAGCCCACAAGCCCCTTGACGACAATTCAGCCGGTGAAGATTGACTTTTTAATAAAGTTGTGGTCATTTCAAGTATGTAAAGGTGATATTTGTTGAAAACGGACGCAAACCGAATGTTTACATCATTAGCAGCAGAGCGCGCCGCAGTCATATATGATACTGGTAGGTTCTATAAATCGGGCCATCTAGTCGATGCGTCTATTAGAAATATTACTGGTATGTTTGTAGAGGGTTTTATGTCATCCATTTTCTAACAATTCATATAGGTTTGCGCAACGACCTAACTTACAGAAAACACACAAATGCAAAACTGGTTCAGAATATATAACCCGTCAGTATTAATAGCATGTTCTGCTATACATTTAAGCATATATCGTTTGCTATAGTTCTTCCCTTAATCAGCAACCTACAGGCGTGAGCGGGTCATTAATGTTATTACACGTGTAACGACCTATTAGATCCACATACCGCTACATCTCATGGCCGTTTTACCCGATAGTTTAACTAAGAACACCCATTCACTAGTACAAGTTACCTACAGCTGACCATGCAGCTGCACATCCTATCAAACTAATTAGGCAGGGTAAATGATAAATTTATTAGCACCATTATCACGAATGCTCGCATTCAATATTATATATGATTTGGTTTAACTAGACCTAAATTACAGCTAATTAATCTGGTGGTTCCTGTGGTGGGGAACGAATATATTCATATTCAATAAGTTTACCCAAGCTTAACGCATTCACAAAATTGATAACGATTTTTTCTATGGTATAAACTATAGTAGCATGTTATGATGACCGTTACCATTGCTGTTGATTTTACGAACATCTCATGATGTGATTCTTGTAGTCTCGTCTATTTGGCTAGATTAAAAGCTGCACAGTTTCCACTAATATATACCCTGTTTTGCTTTTGTTCTGCTTTAATTGATCATTTCCTTCGCAGAAAATAGTAAACTGCCCCGAGTGCAAACAATATCGCTGGAATTTACAATCACATATATGAAAAAGGACTAAATCCGAAGTCAATATCGGGCTTTAAACATAGCAACTATTGCTGCTTAAATTACCAGCATAGTCAAAGTTGGTTACGGGTCCGGCGCTTAACCCAATAAAAAGGGCAATAAGCTTAAGAACTGGTATTCCGTTGACCTTTTATGTGTCCGTACCTTCATCGCTATTAATTACACTGTCCTCTGCAATATCATCGACGCCAACAGCATGTTTTGCCACAATGATAAGTCCTCTATATTAAAAAGAGAATGGCAACTGGCTGTCATTCGGTTATTGTACCAGTATTTGTGTTCGGATGCACTGACATCATTGCATTATATCCTTGGTATTATGTCCTGCCTTAAATCATTCCTGTGAATAGCACATCCCAAATTATATATTCGTATAATGTAAAGTAATAAAGACTCGGTGATAAACATCTGTCCGTGGTAGGAGTAGCACGATCAATCAGTTCAGCAGATCCGCATAGCTATCATCGAACAGATAATGTTTAGTGTTACTCTGTCCTGAATATATCAATGTTCCATCCGAAACTGTGTGATGTAGGTGCAAACCATGACAACAAGTATCTGACAGCATGCATGATCAACCATGGGAGGCGACTCTAAGCTCACAAGGGCCGGTTTTATAACAAGACGACGTGCGTATGGATAAGAGGCATTCCCGGATCGGCCGTGCATGGAACATAGTGCTGCAGTGACCAAACTATTTTCTAAGCTCATGATAGCCTCAAATTGCATACTGTCTTGCTAATTATGGTCTAGTTTCGATACAAACCGTTTTCGTTTCTAGCGTTATAAAGAAACGACATAGCCTAGCTAGCATTTACAACGAGTAGAACACCTCAGCTAACTGTTATTTGGGGAACCCGTGATAAAATTGCAGGAAAGTCAAGATAGCTCAAAGTAAGATATAAGACAAGCATACTTGAACGCGCTTTGATGGACCGGGCCTAAGATCAACATGGCCAGCGTGACTATTATATCTTACAAGATGTAACGACACAACACTATTCCCATCTGGTCAAAAGACATACCACTTAGCCTGATGGGTATCAGTCATACAATGGTTAGCCCATCGGACGAGTCGTGTATGAGACATGAGACATGTGGAAATAACTGAGCACGGATATGTTAACTTTAGAGCTGGCGTCCCTGACTCGTACAAGTATAAACTGCATATCAGCACCTAATTGACCCACGTTAATTAAGGTTAATGATGTATTTCCTGTTGAATGAGGATCCCCATACACACTATTCAACAACAAACGATCTTAAGAGAACTGTGAAATTCGTATACGTCTATATTGACCCAGCACATATGCAAATGTTTGCGAGAATATCAAACCTCACCAATCTGATTCCGAAAATGTCCAATTCTTCACAATGACAGACCGCGACATTCGCTGCAGATATTAGCATGCCTCGCAATTCCTACCTCGATATATTGAAATTGTTCACTTGTGAAACGATCTTAAATCACAAGCTATTGCATATAAGCGTACAGCATATACCGTGGGAAACGTCCAACGATTGAAAGCAGAATAGATGTGAGTTTATTTTATCGGTTTTAATCCAATAGTTTTCAGCTGATTGATTCGCATCCGTAATGCGCTTCGTGGATGGTTAGATCTATGTTAGATGAAATAGACAGCGTTTTGCTACGCAGGTTGATTTAGAAACTGACTGCAACAAAGCATTTAGCACCAATGGCCAATTGGGATAAGTAGCGAGGAAATACAAATGTGTCTATCTGTCAGCGAGCAAATCAATCGAAAATAGTACATATAAATTAATCATCAAATAATGTGAATAAACCAATGAGATTTTTTTCATTTATAGTCACGTATTTGTCTTACATATGTTTGAGAGCGGTGAGTTGCACGGTTTACAATCCATCGTCCTACCCTGAAACCTGCTGCATTTACCTCATCACTTGATTGGAATGATACAACATCGCATCTTTATTTGTAGAATTATGTCAAAAGAATATCCGGCATACTTTTCCAGGTTGCAATTGTCAGCTCGCTTAAGCGATGCAACGCACGCTTGGCCGGCCACATAGCGTTTGTATTGTCCCATTTGCACGACAAATCTAAACTGATGTGATCGATTCAACCTTATTTACGATGATTGAAAGACTGACAGTTAGTCAACATGAGGCATTATCGACATTATAGCGACGGTAACCATATTCGTAAAGCATGGGAGATCTTGCATTATCATCGTTCTTGCATGCTATTACCGCTTAACAAGACCATGACGCACGTCCTCTTACTAAAACGAAGCTCAAACGATACTTGTCAGCTTACTGAGTTTTGTACTTGTCATGAGGCGTCAGAGGAGTACTGTGTTGTGCTACTTGTTATTAATTTACGGATGGCAAAGACACGGACATTTATTTGTCGATATGGTATGTGATGCATGGATAAAAAGTTAAGCAAACGATTCAGCGCATATTCTAGAATGCTCGATGTCAGCATATAGCTGTCTGCTCATCCATGTATATTGCAATGATCATAAAAAGGGCTCACCATCTCAGACATAAACCATGGAGGGCTGTTTGTAACCCGCTTTTGAAATATATTCTTACAGCAATATTGTACAACAACATTCAGTGAAGAAGATCATAATGAGTTTGCCAATTGCAAATTTTGCCATTGCACAATCGTAAAATTACTTTATTGATTGAGGAGTCGTTCGATACATATTCATGAAAAGCGGTTAAATAATTGGCCCGTTTTTGTGATAATTTTATATGAATGAAACAATGACTGGAATCGGTATCGCGATGACAATGAGCAATCTATCGACAGCGTAAGGAATTAATTTGCTAGCCAAAGATGTAGATGTAAAATAATCGAATATCTGGCAGCAAACTGACAATAACGTCTTTATCAACAGATGAAATATCTTGTACCTGAATGCTATGGAGTAAATAACATTTATCTACGGGCAGACTCATTTTTGTGCTACTGCAATAACGATGATAAACATCTGTCTGTGATAGGGGTAGCATGATCATTTATGTATGTGGAATATCAGTGCGGTCGTTTAACACCTCTTGACAAAATTCAACATTATAGTAATTCGAGCATGGCCTTGTCAAAAATACGCTGCATGGAACTAACACTGACATAAATAGTTTTGTGCAATTTCGCACAATGAATATGGAGATGACACGCGTTGTTCAAATGCATTCGGCTGCTCTTAAAATTGTATTTACGAAAAAGCAAATCTATGCCTATTATTGAAATTAGGAACCTGTATCTGTGCTTCAGGTGATATGTGGATACGGTACAACGTCATTACAACGACTGCGAATGATGAAAGCGAAGCTAAATCTAACATTCGAGGCCAATGAACATGATAGGTTTGATTTCAATCGAGTTCAATTGTTGACTCAAGAGTTGTAAAACGACATACTTTTGGAAATAGGAATTGCCAGGACGAGTTGCGCTATGAGGCCCGTGACACCAACTTAGCTAATGGCATAAGCTTGTGAGTCAAGATAAATGCACAGTAAACTGTGTCGAAATAAATATTGCTTATAGCTCCTTGTTAACATCCTTGGGTCAACATGCCTTCTATATAGATAATATGTGGGGCAGTTGTGTCCTTCCAGTAACATCAACACTAATAACTTATCTAGCAAACTATATTATGCTAATTGAAAAATCTATTTGAGAATTTGATTAGAAGCAAATAAATCCTGTTTATTGAGCGAATTCATGCTGTTCGCTGATGTTGATGACACTAGGCGTTTTTAAGCGTTGTGGTTATGTAATGTGATATCTCTTAATATATAGTCACGGTTTAATGTGTAAAGTGCTGCTCACATTGTTACCTGTATGTTAAACTCTAACGCATTATGTGTTTAAACATCGCTCAATTGCTTCGCAGTGAAGGATGCAGATCACCGACTGAATGATCGGCAAAACACAGTAATTATTTAATCATAACCCTGAGGTGCTTGGGCCAGCAATAAACGATCCGCACCATTATGTTGCCGTCGCCTGCGACCTCGTCGCCATGGAAATAAATCCGCTGTCAATGAATTAGGACCCTATTCTACATTTATATGTTGACAGATGGCATTTTTAGTGCGTCACAACTGCTTACGCATGACGCTAACGAAGACCTTAGTCAGCAACAATTTAGGCTATCGCATTTCTGAGTTCTTGTGTCACTCGATTCAACTACGCTGGCAACATAATCTATTGCTTCGTTTTTGCTATCTTAACGAAGTAGGCATTCTCAGAAAAAAACTAGGGTTATACACATTCATGCATATTAATGACAAACTGAGAGCTTCACGGAATCCTATTCTAACAATCGAATTACGAGGATTCAATTGAGCAGACGGTGCCGCAAAACCGCTATTCCACAGGACGACTTGACACAATGAAGTGTTAGGAATGGCTTTTAGATAACAATAGAATAATAGATGCACAGACAGTAATATATTGTAGTCATCTATAATCCTTTCTTCACTCATTTCCAAAATTATTTGTTACGGTTATATGAACTGTAAAAGATCAGCAGTGCATGGATCATGTTGCATGTCAAGGCAAAGATACACACACCCACACAGCAAATTAATGCATTCGACCCTGTGCTAAATGTGCTTGATTTCGATGATATCTTGCCTAATTCTGTACCTGCATTGAGAGAACGATCGCTTTCGGTACAGAGTTTGAATACTCACAACTGAATACTTTTAGGATGCAAAAGCGAACAGCACAACTCATCAATGAACAGTTGTGAATAGCATTAATGTGGTTGTGGTTAATGTAAGTTATATGTGGCTGTAGTCAAAAGTTGCATTATCTGGATTATATCCGTCATTGGTACCAAGCTTTCCCCATTAAAACTCCAAAAGAGCATGTATGGCTGCTGTATTCGTATGAATGAGAGGATTAAATAGCTAAAATATATGTTCATGCTGCGAAGCACATAAAATTTACCCGTCGATAGTATTTTTAAAATAAAACAAAATATAGAATATAATCAGTGATAAACTTATATATTTGCCATGCTATGCCATGCTATGTAATTATATCAAAGGTATGCACATTGTAACTGTAAAAATGTATATTATATAGAAAAATTGCACCATAGTATATTTCTTCAATTCAACCTTAATTTTTATTTCAGTTGAATATCAAATTGCATCGACATATCACATCCATAATGACACTAGACTATTTGATAGACTACATACGCAGTGCTTTAAATAAAATGCAAGAGGTTAACGATAAAATACTGATATTTGGTTGTTATTCTATTCATACAACCGTAAAACCTACATAAATGCTGTTTGATGAGGCCAGCAGTTTGATTACATTCTGCTGACGATTTAGTCTTGCTTGCATCGTAAAACAAGCTAGCTTGGTATCACCCTTAACGGGTAGTGGTGGTGGAAAGTATGCTGGTAATGTACTCAGTTGATTTGCATTAATAAAGGTCACCAAATATCTTTGATTGGGGTGAAATCCAAGAAGGTTTGGCAATTAAGCAGAATGACACAATATACGAAACGCTTCCCTGATGATCAAATAAGTCTGATGATAATATCCATAGCCAGAATACTTGCTGTTAAATATTATTTTGCGTACAATAAACGAAAGTAGATAATTCTAAATGCCATAAATGCAGCATTTTATTGCCGAAATGCTGATCCTGATGAAGCAGCAATGTTCTGTACTGATTTAAGGGTGCTCCGAACAGCAACATATTGTCAGAATCTACTGATATGAGCCCGAGATGAGCTTGAAATGGCACAGTTTCCTCAAAGATTGACCCTGCTTTATTATTACTCAGCTGTTGGCGATCATTTACTTAGCTGATAATTGTGATTCTTGTCTAGAATTAATAACTATTTAGCCAAGACACAATAAAATGCTTTTACGTCAAGCATAATATCATAATATGTTTGGTGTACGTTTTTGCTTACGCAAGGGCCTAACAAACTGTTGTGTAAAAACTTTGTAAAAGACTGAAAGCGCAAAATATTTGTGCAGAGTACAAGTCGTAGTTTTACTTGCTGTTAGATAATTTTCCGGTCTTAGACGTATGGTATTGTACACCTGCTCTCTAATGAAATCTTGTCAAGTAGTTTGAGAGTAGCTGAGACTACAACTACAATCATTATAACTGAATGAAAGCGTGCATGCTACTATGAAAGTCGTGCCAACTTACCAGCAGCCGAAATACTACATCATTGTCGCATCAGTATCTGCCAAAATTAATGAGTAGTCGCTCAGAGAAAGCTCAGTCATGTGGTTAGCCATCATAGCCTTATTTAGTCATTAAAACTAATAGGTTATGCAATTGTACGATACAGATAGTTACGGAGGCACTGCATTGTGATTATGAATCGAAAGACATGGTCCGCCGCTACCATAACAATGTATGCATGGACAGAGATTTCGTTTTGATACCTCGAGTGCCTTTAAGTGGGTGAATATTCCCAACTTTGATGCAGTAACAGCTAATCGGTTGATCAAAGTTGCTTCCCGATTTGCCAAATAACTTATAGCCAATTAGCCTATGGTCATTAAAATACAGATTGTTATTATTAAAGCAATAACACCCACGTATCTGTTAAAATCGGATCCAGAATGAGTAAAAATGATATTATCTTTCGGTAAATCAAACAGTGATCATACATCATACTTGCCACTGATTCGCCAGACACAACATACATATGAAGACATTGTCATCGTTTCAAAATGATAGCGCGATCCGTCAATGCAGGTTTCGGGCTTTTTCTGTTGGTTCACCAATGCGTTTAAGTATTGTTTGATCAACGAGAAATCACTTAGGATACATCACCCAAACGCAGTAGCAAATAATATGCTTGACTTGAAATGGACGTAGTGGCTAATTCAATACTCCAGTCGCCAAACGACAGGATAAATTGTAACACGATGTCACTGCAATGAATGGGTAAGTCGAATGCGCGGACGCTGCTGTATTCGAACCTATATAACACTACTTGTAATATATTGCATGGGTAGAATTTTATTATATTCCCGCCAATTGTAAATTAATGTATAATTATATATTTATATATTTATGTGTGTATATACACATATAAATATATAATTATATATATATATATATATATATATATATATATATATATATATATATATATATTTGTATATATTCATAAATGTATATTTATATATATTCATATATTGATAAACATGTTTAAGTATATATTTATACGTGTATGTATAGATATGTATATATATATATATATATATATATATATATGTACATATATATTTGTATGTATTTATATATATATATATATTTAACATATATAAATATTAAAATATATATGTTTGTTCATATGTATTTATATATATATATATATATATATATATATATATATATATATATATATATATATATATATATATATATATATATATATATATTGATATACAAATCTTTTTTGACGTCATGCAAGATATCATACTGTTGCATGATACTTGAGTTGCAAGCTTTTACAAATAATATGATTAAATGAATTTACAAGAGAGATATGAAACACTTATATCCAATCGACTTAAAGATTTCTGTGAATATATTCCGCACCTAATACAATGCTAAGCTCTGTCACACTGACGAATTCAAATATAATAGGCTAATACTCGAGTGAACTCAGTGCATACAGTTAACCGCCATATTCAGTTCAAGCTTTGTGACACTAACACACACGCTTCGAACTGTCACACTCGCCCAAGGCTACATATTCAAATCATATTTGCAAAGGTTTTCCATGTGTTTGGTGCCATAAAAGTAACAAAGCCATTTATCTGGCTAACATGTCCTTATATGTCTATGGTTTTGTTTTTCCCTAATGCCTACATTAGGTCAACAATAGACAACCCACTATGGACAGGCAGTGCGTGTCTTCCAGCTAACGCTTTGATACATGTCCAGACATATTCTAAAACAACTGAACTAGGATACAGCCCAAAATATACATCATATTGTGCTTAAGTACTCAATTATACCATAGTGCGATAGCATTATTTGTTATAGACTTATATGGATAAGGCTGACTGGTTTTAGCGTACTTAGAATATTATATAATTCACTATAGGGGACCACATGATGCTGAGTTAAGTGAAGTGTGCATGATAACAGGGATTGCATCAATGTTTCAATAAAGATACTATGTGCGTTTTGCAAATTGAAATACTGAAACATCGCTATGAATAAATGCTGATTGTGGTCAAGGAATGCTTTGCTTTAATCGTACCTGGGCGATATAGATTTAGTATGCGATTAAATAAAATAATATATATATCATTGTAAATTTATCGAATCGTAACTGCGATTTTTTGCAGTCGCTATCCTTATTTATCAAGGGTCAGTTCGGCTGTCATATCACACTGTGCTCGCAATATCTGAGGGTTTTTTCTTGTGATCAGTTGTGTCGTAAGTCATGGAGACTGATCACTCTCAGCTATTGGAGGCGCTGACGAGTGACTACGACATGATCCACTCCTTTTTGTACCCATCAGCCCCTTTTGTCTTATCGAGATAGATGTATCAAGACCATGACTCTCCCAGACGGTGTTCCTAATCCAATAGTATGACGTACCCTCTTCGGTCAAATGGTCATGTTTACTGTCTAACCTAGATTCACATCCTTCTTTCAACCTAGAATAGCAAGCCCCTGGTGTTAATTAGTTTAATCGTTGATGTTTATCATTTGAACATCTGATTCGGATTACTCCTTAAAACTGGTGACATATTATGGTACGTTATGATGATGGGTAGATGTGTTGTCTAATATGCATTTGGCTCCCTACTCCGTCATTCTTCAATATTAATGATGTAGGTGACTTGTTTGCTTACACCCTTGATCAAATATGTTTAGCCTTCTCTGATATTACGATACAAATAACAAACCATTTGATGTGCAAGGTTAAGTATTCAACTCTAGCATATGAATTGGTTTCGTACATCACGCCGGTTGCTGGCCAACAAGCCGAACGTTTCTAAGCAAATAAATTTGTATTGGTTACATCACTCACACATAATCTTTATTAACAGATAAGCCGTGCAAAGCCCAATTACTTAGATATCACGTTCCACGGTCATTGAATAACTAGCCTAGAATAACAACAAACTACTTATCCCAGTGAATGATTATCTTCATCACGTACACATTCAAATATCATGCCACACATAAGGACAGTTTCAGCACTACCTCAATACGTTTCCATATAAACACTCACACGAGCTAATAATGTGCAATAATAAAATGGCGGATCACAAATTCGTACCTTTGCCAGAGAGTAGTAAATTTACCAATCCTTATCTGCTTGTGCAGCAAATACCAGAATATCTATTTGTCCAGTCAGGTTTAATCGGCTCATGTATCCTATTTAAAGTAATATCATGGCTCTAACGCCGAAACCGTACTGGTCTATAAACGTAAGAGGATTATACCAAGGCCATCCAATTACATTCAGGCACCCCTCTCGTGCTCTTTGGCTGAGATTGGACGTATTTTGCGCTGTCTGACTGATTGTTGGAGCATTAGGAGGAGAGCGACTGGCTCTTTTGCATTGGATGGGTGTTGAAGGAATTGAATGCAAATATCCACTCGTGTTGAAGATGAAGATAACCACCATGCTTCTGGACGGTTTAAGGTCGGAATTGATCGATAGGTAGACGGAGACCAGATGATAATGAGCATGACGTGAAGCAGAATCATCAATTCAAACTAATTGCTGCCTCGGAATCTTCAGATGCGTGCAGGCTGTATTATTGATGCATTCTGATTAAAAGGTTGCTTATGCATTATATATTGGATATGTAATCATAAAGTGCGGTTGCATTTAGTGACGTGAGCGTATAATATGTTATGCCCACAAAATTCTACGGTAATATCGGGAATATACAATTAAGTCATAGTGGTTATTCATCAAAGCAGCTAATGCGTGCTGAATCGAAACAGAGACAAGCATATCCCACCTTATCCTTGGTTCCACGTTTGCATCCCGTTAAGCGTCACTGATTTACGTAAATTAATTGTAAAGATTCCGTTATAGCATTATTATGCACATCGTAGATTGCTCCAGCCTCTGTCTGTGTGATTAAGATATGCGTCTGCTTTATTTCGAGTTGCTGCGGCCTGGGTTGGGACATTTTTCAGTACATTCTGGAACAAAAAAGAATCGGTTGTTTTGGAACGATACATTGGCTGGTGCCTAATTACTTTTCCTTATATTTAAGTCTGTAATTGGTCATTACGCAATGTATAACGGCAACATATGGTAAGACTATGTCTACAGCTGTTTCTCGTTGTATAAACATTATCGCATAAAATATGCTACTGGGTATTATGACAGTGGAATGACAGTAATGAATATAAAATATAACTATGATCAGTCGTGCCATTCATCAGAGGAAACGGCATTTCGCTTTTTAGGCGTGGTTACCAACGACATTTTCCAAGGTCAATTCTATCAGTCTATCTAGCTGCGCAACTTTGTTATGGTTCTCTCCCGATAACAACTTGGTCCGGTAATAAAACAAATATGCACTTCATTTCTGGGACTAATTTGTTCTAAAAATAAGCTGTACTGCTTTCCCAGTTCCCGTCGCTTATTGACCGCAACAAAAGGCTTAAATCACAGCAAATTCATGCATCCATTTACTTTGGACAATTTTGTTATTCTTACCACAAACTGCTGTCTCAGACAAGCAGAAACACTCATTTCAAATAACTTAGACCGCGCAAGCAGGCACAAGTAAAATGCTCTCTCTCATTTTTCTGTTCACCGATCAATTTCTTTTCAATCAGTTAAATGCGATACCCAATGTCCGTTTATCATCGGCGCTTATATGATATTTATTGCTTACAGCAACGTTAGCTATGAAAAGCAGCCATTCAAAGCTGCAGATTAGTTGACGTCACAATGTTATCTTAAAGAAAAGTGATAACCACATACCAATGGGAAAATAATATGGCATTACAATAAATTGATGCAGGGATCAACGCGAGACTCGTCAGCGTAATGCAATAGACACCGCCCTTGAGCCTAGTTTTTTAAAAAAAGAAGAATGCAAAACTTAGGTAAAGAAGCTGCCCAATTCGATGATATTTACCACAATAAGCCATAACTGGAAATTAGCATGGAAACACATCATTCAACAGTCACAGCTGACCCCTCGTATGCGACATAAAGCTTGCTGATGCCTCTCTGTATTTCATCTTCGCGATGATAAGATTGTGTACACCAATAACATGGATACTGTAACTGACCGTGATCTTCTTATGTGATGGATTTGCGTTCTGTCACTATCAACCTGATATTGCGCAATCACAGTTGCCAATGATTACATCGTGTTGCACGGATCATAGCGCAATGACAAGTTTTCATGCACGTTCGAAACAGACCGTACATCGAAGTAACATATGTTCAATCGGTAAAGTGACAATACTGATGAGGCACGTTTGATTCACTATATACTGCTAGATGTCATGTTATGATAGATAATCGGCGTAACCATCATTTAAGTCTACTTCATGCAACTGAGCAGCTGACTGCTTATCCTCAATTTCTCAATGGCTGTTGCCACTCTGTACCATTATTGGCTTTAATGTAGGGTGATAAATTATATATTCGTGCTTTGTATTTTTAATATGAATATATTTTGGTTATAGACAAGTTCAAATTTGTAAAAATATCACCATTCTGACCGGATCCTCAAATATGTGAAAATTAAAAGCTATATTATTTCTTGTATGGCAAATTAATCATGTTGAATGCGTGCTTTAGAATTATTTAGTCCCTTAGCTCTTGTATGAAACTAGTGAAAGTAGATTTCTAAGCAAAAATCGGGAATGCTTACTTCCAAATCGGCAAATGAGTGGGATGAAATATCACGCTTGAGTTGACCCTCTTGTGCACGTCGTGTTTTGCGGCTAACAAACTTAAAATATATTGACTTTGCAGAAGCAGAGCGCTGGTGATTTTGGAAAAGCAATTGAAGTAAAACTGAATGAACAATAAAACATTAAATGATATCAAATACGAATAATTGTCTCAGGAACTATTTTTTTTAAGTAAGAAAAAACGCTTGTACTATTCCGGTGGGTGCCACTTTCCTGGACTCTTCTGACGTCAGCATTCATCTTTCGTTTTTAACGCTAGGCAAAATATTAAAGATTTATATTTGTTATGAAAAACTAGAACTAGATCACAAGTAAACGGTGAATAATGAATGATATATTTAAGTACCCTAATAACATGAATCTAAATAGCTATTACTGGCTACTGCACAGGCAACTTACCATAGTAACGTACATTTGCGGATTTTTATCAAGGGAGACTAGCTTAATTTGTGTATGGTGGATTAGCAATGGAGTTCCATGTCAAGAGGCCAAATACATTCTTGTGACCTTCTTTCACAAGCTTTCACGATGGTCTTGGCACAAATATATGCGTTTTAAACGAATTCCCTGCTCAACGAAGCTAATAAGAATAGCTATTTGTTGCTCCATAATCACCAAAACGCTGGTTAATTGATACGCTACTCGGCAGAAATGCAGATGGCGCTTGCAAATTGAGCGAAGCGTTAGGTGATATTTGGCTATCGACATTAACGATTTATAATGATTACCTGAACGAGCATGAGGTCTATCCGGGGGCGATAGTAAGATGTATGGTTTCTCTGTACAGTATGCTTTAAATTTATTTCATTAATACTGCTCCTTTATCAGATGAAATAAGTAGTATTCAGTATATTACTTACTGTAAAACGAGAGCGTATCATTGCGGGGGCGTATAGTCCCGGGGGCGAACTGACTCGGGGGAAAATTGACCCAGGGGCGTATCGTCCCTGCAAGGGCGAACTGACCCAAGGGCGAACCGTCCCGAGATCGACCTGACTCGGTACCGTTATTGACATTTATCACTGTACACCTGCAAAATGTTTCCGACGATAACAATGCAAAAAGAATAAGAAAGTGTGCCTGCTTTAGGACTCAGTTTGACGACAAGTTAGAGTACCAAATAAAATCTGTTTATTACGTCATCAAATGTAATCTTTGTTAAATACATATTGATCGATATCTATTCGGTCATCAATGCTTGTAGATAATTGGCCCATTTTTCGCAAATTTCTATAAAGCAATCCATCATACTCAGAAGCAATAACTGCTTTTTTAAAGATCAGACCTGGTTGACTTTCTTTTTACGGACGATTATTGCGCTGTATAGTGGCCCAGTGATCCATCAAATCTGCTGCTTAGCATTGCTTAATACACATGATTTATCATTCTCGACGATGAATTAAGACAGATTTCCTTATAAGAAGGGTGTTAGTTCAAGCTGAAGATACCATTAATATCATGGCAACTTATTACCCAGTCGTGTTCAGGAAGGTACTCGAACCATCACATTGTTTCCCGTTAAATAGATACGGATGGACAGCAGCTAGGTTTAGTTTGCCCATATTCGAATTTCATGTGTAGATAGCTGAAGACGTACGTCTACAGGTAGGCATACATAATAGCTCTTTGGTGGGTTAGGGGTAGGATATAGAGCTCGATTAAGTGTATCCTCCCGTGAGCACCCCATTTGATCAAAGAAGACAGAGCGCAAAAGCCCTCCAATTTAATATTTGTGTTGTATATAATTGACACCGTACTATGAGTGACAGCTGAGAAGACTGAACATACGTAGACCTTATAATAATATGTAATCAATATTTCAATTTTTGTTTAATATTTATTTCTCAGTAAGCACCCTTCTGCTTAATAATATATGAAGCGTAAATACCCAGAGAAGCATCGTGGATATATTTATTCATTTGATTCAAGTTCGTGTTTTTTTACTATAGATTACGCTTGCAACATCGCCTGACTGATCATAGTTATGCTTTAAATTGATTTCGGTCATTTCACTGTCATATAACCCTAAAGCATATTATATGCGATAAGGTTTATACGAGAAATAGCTGTAGTGGGAATGACTATGCGCTTGCTTCACTGACACGACGTAGTCGAACCATATATTGCCGTCATACATTGCGCAATGACCAGTTACCGGCTAAACGATAGGGAAAAGTCCTTTTCCATAAACCCATAGAAAATAAGCATACGTCATAATTGGTGCTACTCCATAAGTTTCATACGAGGGCTTATGGAATCCGGCCCCGAGCGCAATGCCCCAACACAACCGGTGGAGTCTAACCAGATTAACCAAATTTCCCAATGAACCTAGTGCTTTTGCTGCTATAACTATTGTGTGAGATAATAATCATCATCTGTTCTGAGAAACGGTCACATACGAGAAATTACAGGGTACCAGACCGCAAGACATGCAACTTGAAGCTACTATTAAACATTTACCACTCGTCTACCTCAACCTAAGGGAATGTGCCTCGCATCTCTTGATGCAGGCCATCAACCACGTTTAAGGCCTAATCAACTGCATCCCCAGCAACAAGGAGAAGTATATCGCACTGTCCCGTGGACAGTAACGCTTCATAAACAGTGTTCAGCTATACGAAAATATTGGCGAAGTCCCACACCCACCGGAATTTGATTACGCACCACCCCATGTATCGTTCCAAAACTATAAATCGTTTCTGCCCTAGAATGTACTGCACAATGTTACAACCCAGGCCGCAGAAACTCTCAATAAACCAGACGCATACCTTAATCACACAGATAGAGACTGGAGCAATCTACAATGTGTATCATAATGATATAAAGGTATCTTTACCATTAATTTTTGTAACCCAGTGACGCTTCTTGGGATGCCAAAGTGGAACCAAGAAATAGGTGGTATATGATTGCCTCTGTTTTGATTCAGCACGCACTAGTTTGTTTGATAAATTACCACTCAGACATTATTTTTACCGCAGAATTTTGTAAGCATAACACATTGTATGCTCATGTCACTTAATGCTTTCGGATATAGTATCATATGATTGCATATCCAATATATAATGTATATGCTACCTTTTAATCAGCAATCATACAAGCTGCACGCATCTGATGATTCCGAGACAGCCGTTTGTTTGGAAACGACGTGTGTACAAATCGGATCCGCGCTGAACAGTACCTTGCTGCTCCTGGCCCCATCGGGTTACACATTGGACGAGTATGCCGGTTTAGTAAGCATAGATGCGTCAGAACACGTATATAGCAGAGCAATCAACTTCAAACATGATCCAGTGTCGGACATATCGTTCATCGCCATTACTCGTTTATTTGATATTATCCACGCAAGTCGATTGTTGTTGCCACTGCACATTATTAGTAGCAACTCATGGTTAGGTTATACGCCTATCACCGACTGTTGTTATAGAAAATAATAATGTTGATTAGGTGATTCGTCCAATCAGCATTTAGTACCACAGCGCCTCCTAAATGACTCATCATATAACCTAGCGCCATGGGTATCTATACAATATATTTTATTTATCTGAAAGCTTGGCCGAATCTTCAATTGCTAAAACATTATCAGCTAAAGTTAACGGACACCGATATGTAGCTGAAAACGAGTATCTTGGATGTGACACAAATATGGAAATAAACGTCTTAAATCTTGTAATGCACTGCTTGTTTAAAACAAATTGCTTTGTGTGCATTTTGTTATGCCTGCAGCCTGTAATCCAGTTCGTGGTAGACTATGTATAATAAGTTATTTCGAGTAAAAGTGCTGATGAGAATAGACCAAACGCAAATAGGTGATTATGCATGACGTCATACTCATTATCTTCTGGTCTCCGTCTACCTATCAATCAATTCTGACCTTATCCGTCCAGAAGCATTAGTGGTTATCATTATCTTCAACACGAGTGTATATTTGTATTTATTTTCTTCCACACCCATCTAATGCAGAAGAGTCAGTCGCTATACTTCTTATACTCCATTGATCAGTCAGACAGCGCAGAAACACGTCCATAGAGCAGGAGTGGGTGCCTGAATGTAATTGGCTGGCCTTGAAATAATTCTCTTGCGTTTATAGACCAGTGAGAATTCGCAGTCAGTGCGAGGGGATTACTTTAAATAGGGTACATGAGCCGATTAAACTTGACTGGACAAATAATATTTTTGTATTTGCTGCACACGCAGATAAGGCTTGGTAAATTTACTACTGTTGCCAAAAGTACGAATTTCCGATTGGCTATTGTGTGTGTGGGTGTTTACATAGATATGTATTGGGGTAGTGCTGAAACTGTCCTTATGTGTGGCATAATATTGGAATGTGTGCCACTGGAACTAGTAGTTGCTGTTATTCCAGGCCGGTTATTAAATGACCGTGGAATATGATATCTAAGTAATTCGACTTTGCACGGATCATCTGTTAATTAAGATTATGTTGGAGTTAAGTAACCAATAAAATTGATTTGCTTAGAAACGTTCAGCTTGTTGGCCATCAACCGGCTGATGGACGGAACCAATTCATATCCTAGAACTGCATACTTAACCTGACGATGAGGATAACCAAGAACGTATTCGAACTTGCCTGGCATAGTCATGGAAATAACAGCAGCATAACTAATCGTACGCTTGACCCATCAACGCGACAGATGCGTGCACATATAGGTATTATGCAAGGCTGTATCATTATATCAGAGAAGGCTAAAAACATTTGATCACGGGTGTAAGCAAACAAGTCTCCTGCATCATTTATATTGAAGAATGACGGGGTAGGGAGCCAAATGCATATTAGACAAAACATGAACCCATCATCATAACGTACTATAATCTGTCACCAGTTTTACGGAGTAATCCCAATCAGATGTCCAAATGATAAACATTAACGATTAAATTAATTAACACCAGGGGCTTGCTATTCTAGGTTGAAACAAAGATGTGAATCTAGGTTAGACTTGCAACAGTAAACATGACTTTTTGACCGAAGAGGGTAAGTTATACTACTGGAATAGTAACACTAACTGGGAGAGTCATGGTATTAATACATCCATCTCGATAAGATAAACAGGGCTGATGAAAAACATGCCATGACCACTGGCTTATAACCACTGCTTGCATTAAATATCGATCCGATTTGAACCATTGGCTAAAATATGATGCAAATCAAACTCAATTTGATTCGATTATTTACGGAATCAAAATAATCATCGACGTGAGCTTTCCTAACTTGTCTGTGTATTTGATTCTGGGCGTGGTGTGATATTTGAAGATTCTCCGTCAGATGATCATGTCGTAGTCAAGCGTCAACGCCTCCTCTAGCCAGGAGTGATCAGTCTCTAAGTCTTAAGACGCAACTGAATACCACAATAAACCCTCAGATATCGCGAGCACAGCATGATATGACGCATATGACTGTCGTAGTCTGCTTATAATCCGAAGTACAAGTTGACGAGAAATCTGCAGGGCATGCCCTTATTTGTAACACCCACAGTTGTTTATTACCATATTCAAGCAGATAGGAAACCGGCCCATATGTAATAATACTCATCATCCTTCAATGTCCACAACATTCCAAGAATGAAACAATTGCCTCATAATGGTTAGAATAATAGTGTATTTTAGCGACAATATTTACGAATTTTGGAGCAATACATCTACCTGTTCCGAATAGTTATTTGACTTGACCAATGCGCCCCTACAAAAGTACTTTAGATATTTGTTTTATTTTGTTAAGTATAGGTAAACATTAAAGGAACGCACTGAGATATGATGTAAGGATATTGACATTGGCCTTATCAAGAGGGACACGCAATGCCTGAACGCTCGTCAGGATAGTTTGAGTATTTAATAACTACTTGTTCAAATGACTGAGTCGTGTTCACGTCACAATATCATTCATGAGTCGTGAGTTCAATCGTTAGAAAAATCATAGCGGCAGTTATCATATTATTACTGTGTTATATATGATAGCACAAAATGGCAAGAGCCATTGATACGTCCTGAACTGTTAAAAGGTGAGTACGATCTACCAACGCAATCAACAACCATTGTTGAATATTAAACTGTCGAGTACAAAAAGCATAACAAAGAGCCAGTAAACATGTCGCTGTGAGCTTAAGTACCAAATTGGTTTCATGGCATTTGCTATGACACAAAACGCTTATCAAACACATTAATGACATGTGCTTATACATGTGCAATTCAAGATAGAATATAATGTTACATGACTATATTTCGAGCCCTAACAGCAGTTATCGCTGTATACATGTTTATGCAACTCTGATATTGCTAAGAGCTTATTTATGAAGCGATTTTGTTTACAATAAGTCATGGTTAACCGCTAACTATCCATTTTAAGAACGCATGAAATACAGCATACTTACAACTATACATTCCCATCCTCGCAAGATATTCAGTATGCTTCTATATCGCTATGCATTAGGACGAAATAAATCAAATCTGCGCATGAAGTTTCTGTCGAAATATCTAACTACATCAGAGACACATATTGGGTATGTGCTGTTGATGGAATTTCTTTGAATGATTAGGCTTTAAAATGACCTTAATATCTAAAGCCATTGTGTGGGTTAAAATAAGCGACAAATGCTGCCGCGAGTAGCTGCTTAAGTATATTAAAATTCAAAATAGTCACTCTTGAAATCTACTCCTACGGGCACTTAGGTTCGTTAGTGAAAGTTAGCCTTTCGCATCGGATAACATTTTTTACGCATTAATCATGATAGTAGAGCAGTTTTCATCGTCTGGTCTGCAATATTATCAACATCAGTTTTTGTGCTAGATTAATATTCATTACTGGCATAAAACGCAGCATTTCAACGATATATCGCAAACCCAAAAAATGGTAATATGTTCAGGAAATTTAAGCCCATTTTGCAGAGAAAATACATAATATTGGGATTTATATATATACGTATATTGAACAGGGGACATACACATTTCCGTTAGCTAAATACTCAGTCGCATAGACTATACTTCCATTAAGGATTTACTGCAAAGGTTTACGGAAGAACCATCCATCGAAAAAGTCGCGTTTATTGAATAAAGTGAATATAACTGTGCAACATATTACTGCCCTAGTATCAGTGTTCATTTGAAAACCTAACTAGCAGCTATTCGTTTGGTTAATTAGCTGCTGTTTATGTTATGATATCGGAGCTGGCCCTCGCAATGCAGTTTTCACCGCGCTGCCGATTAATGAAATGAATAGCCCTAAGACAATGTAAAGTCCATTCGGCAGCAAAACGTTCGGGGTTCAGAATGTGACTCTCCTACTTTACGCATGACCTTCATCACAGATGGAGCTGTCATCGTTAACGATAAATCATTTTCTATGCCTACCATATTGCCCAAGGAGGTCAACCTACGCCGATGAGATCAAGGATGAGGAGGAATTACTCTTCAGATCCATTAGACCGAGTGGTTCCGGGTTATGTTCCATATTAAGTGGCTCTAGTTGATCCGTTAAATATCTCGGATTGATAATAGCACTGACTCAATATGCATGCCTTTGAACAACGTAGGCTGTCGTAATCCACCATCCCCAAAAGTGGATGGGTAGAACAATATAGTGGGCTTGAATTCCAATTCCTACAAATTCGTTGAATTTCAACACCATAAATGTAGGGAATCTAAAACACTTAATACTACAACACATCATGCGTGCTCCTGGGCGTGGTTGTCGCAAAACGCACATATAATCGACTTACTATCTACATTTTGCAACAATGTATGCCCGGGTGAGCCTCTCTCTAATATATATTATAGAACAAAACAATGAACCAATGAAATTGTAACTGTTGTCAGTTGATGACCTACAAAAGAATATCAGTCTGATATTCAGGTAGTCGAAGCATTATGATGTGTTAATATAAAATAAACCCTCCCGTCTTAAATTTTGTCAGACATAATTTAAACGTGGCTCGTGATATTAGTAACACTGTGCATAATGCTTCGACATTTACTAATATACAATCTTCGCTTTCGATGAGGTTGGCTTTCGAGTGCGATTGTGTTGCTTCTAAAATCATCGAAGCTTAGGGTGTTAGTCTAGCACTTCATTCATACGATTGTTTATCCGAAGTTATTTAAAGCTCTACTATCCGAAGGCAATAATTTGTTTATGAACGTTTGGTAAAGCATTACCATCAAGCATGTGTGCACTAGCCTAGAAATAAGTGGTTGCTTCAAAGAAAACCAGAATTCCATGTGTCTTATAAACGCTAGATCAGGATTTACTGGTAAATAGTATACTGTTTGAAGATGTTCGCGAAAGCAAAAGGATAGTCAACTACTAATTACGTCATTGCTTGCATGGAATTTAAAACTTTATAAAATAATTGAGCAATCCCAAATGAATTGTTATCAAAGTAGTTAGAATTGCAACTGCAGGCGCTACAACTCGTTAACATAAATACATTTGGAATAGCAGCAACATCATGCTGTTCTTCAACTCGAACTTAGAAGTGTGACATGTTGTGCTAGACACTGCGAGGCAGAACATGTAAATTCTCTCAAAACACAATCGATTTGCTATGAAGACTACCGCAGTGGCGATTCGATGAATTTACAGTGAGTAATATATCATTTCATTTTATCGCATGCTTAACCTATATCGCCTAGGTACGATTAAAGAAAAGCATTCCTTGAACACAAGCAGCATTTACTCACTTCGATAATTAAGTATTTCAATTTGCAAAACGCACATAGTATCGTTTTGGAAACATTGATGCTATCCCTTTTATCATGCACTTCACTCAGCGTCTCTATAGTGTATTGTATAATATTTTAAGTCCGTTAAATCAAGTCAGCCCTATCATTATAAGTCTGTAACATATAATGCTATCGCGCTATATTTATATATCTATTTATGTCAAAAATGAACTTATGTAAGCACATTTCATTTACATATATATCTATATATAAATATATATACATATTTAAATATATATATAAATATATATATATATATATTTATATTATTATATATATATATATGCATATATATATATCTATGTATATATATACATATATAAATGTTTATATATATATATGTTTATATATATCTAGAAAAATATATATATATGAATATATATATATTCATATATAGAGATAAATAGAAATACATATATATGTATATATATATAAAAGATAGAGATATAGATAGAGATATACATAGATATGGTCGAAATATATAGAGACAAATGTATAGAGATAGAGTATATATATAGAGATATAGAGAGGGAGATATATATAGATATAGAGATTCATAGGCAGATATATATATATTTATAAAGGGATCTATAAAGATATATTTATATAGATAGATATATCTGTATACATATATATATATATATATATATATGTGGTTGTTATATATTAAATACACACACATATATATATATATATATATATATATATATATATATATATATATATATATATATATATATATATATATATATATATATAAAATATATTTATATACACATATATCTATATAAATATTGTATGAGCAGCAGCTTAACACGATTTTACGATATCTACTCTTCGTTACCTGTGAGCCATTATGTCAAAAAATAACTTATATAAGCGCAGTGCATTGTTTTAAACATTGTGATTGCATTAACTCGTAACGATCAGAGTGATTCGATACAATATCAATTTGGCGTCAAAGGTAAGCAATCTAACTCAGATCACAAATGTGAATATGGTTATTCACACATAGAAATGGCGGTTGCCGGGAATATGATTAAATTCTACTCAGGCGATATGTGACAAGTAGTGTTATGAAGGCTCAAACAAATATCCATCCACGCATTGGAATTTCACATCGAGCTATGAATTAGCCACGCCGTCTTTTCCGAGTGCATCATGTTTATTGTTACTGCATTTAAGGGATAAGTCATCAGTTATATCTCGTTGATAAAACATTTCGTTAACGCATAGGTAGATTGCACGGTTCAATTGAGTTATGAAAATGTAGTTTTAATCATCGCAAACAGGTAAAACAACGACTTGCACTCTTCACAAATGCTTTACGCAAACAGTCTTGCACAAAGATTTTACCCAGCGGTTTGTGAGGCCCTTGAGTAAGAAATACGAAAATGATATTATGCTTGACGTAAAAGCATTTCATTGTATCTTGGTAAAAGAGTTACTAATGCATGACACAAGACGATATATTCCCGATGTATCACACAATATGAAAGTTGTTTAGATTATCGAGAACCTGCCGATAAATGAAATTGGCCCAGATTACGTGTGGACCATGTCACGCTGCTCCGGACTTTTCACAAGTTATGGTTGGGGAATGAATTTTATTTAACTGCAGTCATTTTTGGACATCATTGTAGAGATAACGCTGGATTAGAAGTTTCTCTCAAAATATGAAATGATTTAATGTTTACAATCTACGTGAGTGAATTATTGTTGCAACCGTAATTCCGTTGCATTCTCGCTTAAGACTGACACCTCGATTTCAGTGACATCATGTTACCATTCCTGCTCTCGTTTGGCGTCTGGAGCCTTGAATGAGCCAACCCGGAAATTTCAAGCGCAACATATAATTTGGCTCTGCATATAAGTGATAAGTCATCCGATATTAGATTACAATAGGCCAAGCACGTTATTGGGTTCACTGACCGAATGTCAGGACAATGTAAAACTATCAGATTGTCGGTTTAGCAAATAATTACTTTTACTTGTTGATCGAGCTTTACCTTTGACGCATGAGTTAACCAACAGAACAATATAAGAATATTCAAATAGATATATGTATAGATATATATATATATATATATATATATATATATAGAGAGAGATATAGATATCTATATATATATATATATAGATATATATATATATATATATACATATGTATAGATATCTGTATATAGAGAAACTATCTATATATAGATATATATATATATAGATATATATATGATATATATATATATATCTATATATATATATATCTATATATATATATATATACGCCCAGAAGCAATATATAATAAAACAAGATAAGAATATACAAATAACTAAGATGTAGATATATATATATATATATATATATATATATATATATATCTATATATCTATATATATATCTATATATATGTATATATATAGATATATATATATATATATATTATATATATATATATATATACATATATATATATATAAATATATATATGTATATGTACATATATTTTTATATTAGTCAAAGAATTATCTTCCCATTAGGCTGCAATAACAACCACACGCTGAGCTCTCATTAGCGGCCATCAGTGTTTATCAGGGGCTGTATATCTTACGTGAACGACTCTGTCCACACTTAAATGCCTTATTAGCATTGTAGCGTCTCTGAGCCGACGCTTATGGTGAGTTAATGGAGCAAAGTTAACGGCGATGACATATCATGTTTGCTTTTTTCTCTTAATAATGTTTGTTTGAACACGATCGTATGAACTTCATTCCGCAACATCGCAATTTTGCGATTACCTCGGCAAGCTTTTGTATTTAAGCAGCCACTCATGTACAATTAGAAGTGTTCCTAGTCCATTTGCTTAGAAACTAAGGTGTAATACGGGGCTAGCTGAATGTACACATAGTTTATAGAATATAATAATACTAATAATAATAGTTTATTTCAGGCGCGGGCACATAGTAAACGAGACATGCGCGTAAGTAAGCGTTCAGGGCATGCATATAAAATACGATACTAATGGATCCATTTGGCACCAGCCCGTATTATGTAACAACCATTCAAAGATTTTATTGACAAGTTATTGGAGAGTTCTATCCTTCTTCAAATACGTAGGTCGATATTCAAATAATTGAAATCCTGGGATACTGTTTGAGACGATCCTTTTGCTGGCACGGTCTCTTTTTGAGCACCCAAAATATTTCGTAGCATGTTGTTGTAAGCAACTAACTGCAGCCCGTTGCCACTGTGCGACATCAGACATAGATCGTCTTCGTCCAATACATGGCTAATGCAAGTATCGTTTTTCACCAACAGACATGATAGATCATCATTTAATAATTTACGGGATAGAATTCCACCTTATCAAACGCCATCAAACACAGCAAAATATCGAGACGATACACTATCCAATTTAATGGCAAATATCACATAGTGGCGGCAGGCGGGTATTTGTATGGAATATGGGAATTCACCAACCGGATTAAAAATGTTCTTTTCCACGAAATTGCTCACACCCATAAGGCAGCCCTCCAATTCACGTACATATTGGGAGCTGCTCGTTTTTGCCAATATTGAAGCCCATTGAGACAGTGGCAGCCGTAATATTGAGAGAGGAAAGTGCCGACAAATCGCTATATGATAGCGATAGAAAAATGTATAATATACCAGAGCGAGTTACTCAAGCAATTAATTAGATTGATACACCGTTGGGGACGAAGTGAATGAAAAGATTCTATGCTACGAAGTCAAATTTTATTGTCATCATTTAATGTATATGTGCTTAATGTCTTATCTAGTCTTATCAACTCCTGTTACTTCTAATATACATAATGAAATACATTGCTCAACGAACATATAAGATAGTCTCAAACAGACGCATTAAGAAGTAAATGTGTGTAATCGAATTTTGATATGTTATACCATTTGAACAGCATCACAGTGGACAGGAGTGACGCGCAATTGGTAGTTACAATATAGGTACAATACATGGATGTCTGATTATAGCTGTAATGTATCGTCAGCAGCTCCGATTGCACAATACAATTGAACGCCTTGAACCTATAATTGTTGGAATACGATTATATACACCTTGGAGTCAAAGCAGCAATTCGTTTACATTTTCTCATGCAGCCGAAATACACCCGCTATCCTACCCTACCGCAATTAAGCTTAGGAAGTGTGAACAGAAAAACGTTTGCAAAAGAGAATATACAAGCTTCTCAGCAGGCTGTAACCCCGTTGTACGACAAGGTCATGTCAAGTGTAAGTATTACGATGATGATACATTTATCCTTTATAGCATAAAAGCATTTTCTACTATATATAAGCTCGGGGACTGATTTTGTTCTAATAGAGAGAGTTGTTGTAGCCATGGTTACATACGATGCGTCGTGGAGATTTTATGAAACTTTTCTTTCACATGTGACCTTCAGCCGTCCCCTAAGTGCTACAGATGACATTCCCGTCCTAATCAGACCCCCCGAGTAGCTCAACCTAAGCCACTATAATAACTAGACTTCGCATTACTTACTTGTTTCATTTAGCCAAGAGGGTAGGGGATACATTGCATTATGACATGGGTGTTTCATTTGCACGTAGTCTATTTGGACATAAATAATAATAATTAAGCGCAGCAGACTATCAGTAAATTTTTGATTGTCACTGGTGGTTTTGTTTCGATATATTTAGTTAAAATGCCCAAATGACGCGTACACCATGTGCATTGTGCCCCATCAGAGGCCTATCTACCACTTGATGATTGGAACCTTGCTGGCGATAATAGTCTACACATCCAAAAGGGATGCTAGGTACGTGACTGTTTCCTTAACATAGCAGTCATATTCAACCCTCGCTTTCATGATGAAGCTACACCAAACGTGTCGCTCAATGCAATTATTAATTTATTGGTCACACTGTCATGCATTAGTTGCAGTATATATTATATATTTTGGAGCGATTATCCGCCTGGTACCGGATGCCGTTAGATAACAATAAGGATCAGGCGGTGGTTTGTATCATCAGCATATGTTAAGAACTATAGCTCCTCCATATTGCCTTCTTTCATGATTTATAACCACTCATTGTATGAGTTATCATATTTGTCGGAAAACGCAGGATAATGTTCTCTTCTTTGCTAGCCATGTTTAAGCCTCATCTGCAGATGTTAACGATAATCAATGTTCTTTCGATCATTATCGGCAGAGGATGCTAGTTGGCCTCCATACACGTTGCATAGCTCCGCTTGTGCCAATCAGCAACTTGAGTAAACATCTTGGTCAAAACGAAATCATTCATGTCAAACCTGTCATCATGTGAGCAACTCGTTGATAATTAGAAAGCTTATTTTTCCTCTAAAGCTCCCTTAGAGTGTCATTCTGACTTAACCATGCAGACAATATAAGCTGCTAGTATTTGCCCAAGAGATATTGGATGGTTTGTCAGTTAACACAATTTGATTAAAAGAAAGCGTCATACTGTAAATAAAATGCATTAATGCGGTCAATTGATCTAACATGAGTCAATTTCAAACTAACACTTGCAAGAAGTCGTATATTTAGTTCACAAAGACGTTGCGTCTCAGAGCGTTGATAAAAAAAATGATACGTTCAAACAAAATTATATGACATTGTTTTCATGACGATATATGAGGTAATCTTGTAGCAGGTAGCAACTGGTTGTGCATTTATTTGAAATGTGAAGGTAAGACATATCATTCATGCACAATTGATAGCATGCAGTAAAAGGAAGTGATTTGTCTTAACCATACCGGTTTCGTAATGAACTCTCGCATGAATTTCGTCGTCTGCGTAAGTTAATCATTAATGCATGAATAATGAGTAAATCACTGCAAATGCGGTTTCTGTTTTGTGAGGTAACCATTTGTGTCCACGTTGTATCTGTCATCGTTGTTAAAACAATAATTCGACCATGATGCGCATGCGTAAGTTGACATGACATTAAGCCTCATATATTTCGTCATTTGGATGCCAAATTCGATTTAAGGAGGTATTAAAATTGCACCCCTGGTGTAATAGCATTACGGTAAAGCGACAGATGAATGACGGACTGCTCTGGTTGTAGCGTCAATTTGACGACATTTAATTGAAATACTTGATTATATGCGGCAATTCATGAGCTCAAGACTAAAGAAGTCTAGCAGAAGTTGACATGACATGTATTGTGTCGCATTCAGGCGTATTAGACGTGACTACAATGGCGCCATCAAATGACAAATGGAGTGAATACATGACACTTCTCATACATTGTCGCATCTCGTCTGACTTCCTTACTTGCATTGCGTGCAGCAGATGCAAATGCGCACAAAGGTGAGATAATCCGATAAACGCTCACACGTTACTCCAAAAAGAGGTACGCGGAAATGTTTTATACGCTTGAGTTTATATTCAATCAATTAAATCTATTTTGTTTGACATATTTGACCCTTTATTTTTGCACCGACATCTCTTAAAATATGACATCACTGTTATGACTTCTTCTGGCAAAACGTAATTAACGATAGATTATGACTGCGTTCTGAGAGAAATTGTTTTTTTACGATGTACTGGTCAATAGGTCAGTAAAATGGAACAATATTATGTCAAAAAACAACTTTTAATCATGCAGCACCACCTTGAGCCAAATGCTACTGGTTAGACAAACTGACTTACCCGTGGTAGATGGAGCCCGATCTTGATATTAGATCAAAAATGGCACCATACACATGGTTTCCTTTCACAGTAAGACAGCTTCGACTTCGTCGCCTCAGACTTAAATAATGAATACAATTACACTGGTTGAAAATTATAGATTAGTATATGGCAAATAATACGCTGGCCAGAGACGGCTAGTAGCAGCGTATATAGATAACCTAGAGCTGATTAGTGACGTCTAATAAACATTAACCATGAAGGATTCATCTCAAACGTATGCGCAACTATCACTCCGATGTGGGGTTGTCAATGCTGTCCTATATTATTACGTGATAATAAGATATTTGTCGTTGACTGAACGACAAGGCTGGACAAACGAAGCCATTCCGGAGTTATCATGCAAAGCATAACCTATATTCGGGGAAATAGCGATTGACCAGCGCGTTAGCTCTCTGGTGTAGGCTGGTAGCATGCAAGCTACTGAAGTAGTTAACATCAGGTGGGTGTTTCCGATGAATCGTCTAACTGTCCGAATCGGCACCCACAGTCGATGACGGAACGTGCCTAATAAGTACAGCTCACCAGCGAAGCATAGAATAGGTTGCAGGCAAGAACAATATGAACTGATAAACCTTATGTTTGACGGATGTCTCCAAAATTACGGACAATTTAATTAACTATCAGTGTCGATTGTGGATAGCACCAACAACCTCTAACTAAGCAATCGAGAGAAGATGAGATAGTCCTCTGAATATTAATGACTTACAAGTAGACAAATGATGTAAATAGAAAATGTATGCATATAATAACTCAGTATAAGGTAATCTATGTTTGATAGACCTTATACTATAACAATGTGATAAAATGTTGGGTTCATTATAACTGCTTTTAATTAAATGTCCGCAACGATGACATTTTTGAACCGTGCTGGTCGCTGAAAGACGTCCAAGACTATGATTTAGAACATTAAATCATCAAACCTCTGTCAGTTCATGCGATATCCTTATGGCAACATACTAGGGTGCGCCGTTCAATATCTTAGAATTGAGCGTGGACATGATCATCTCGTTGATATGCATGGTATATATATGATACCGTTCCATAATCTCACGAATGCACAAGCAAGCATATACGAGGCTATCATATTCTCTGAATCACAATACCAAATTCATTAAGCCATGTGAAGCCTTCTGTCCCATTTCCTTGGTCCTACATTTCTAACCATGAACAGAGCAAAATCCTCTACATTTTCGACCAAAAGCTGCGAATCTATTTTATGTTTGACCAGATAATCTACTTCTTCATCAAAGTCTTTAAAGCAACCTTCAAACTCAGGAATACGCTTTTGTGCGTAGTCGTGGTGTTCGTGCTATGTCTAACGAACCTCGCTTGCTCAATATGTATAACGTATATATAAAAAAATCAGCTAAGCATTCCAATTTTTGAAAAGTATGCATTGCAGAGTCCGAGCGGGGCGGTTGTCATTTCCGTGAAACATACATATTAGTTTAGTGCTCTCTCTCGTTGTGTGCCAGCCAACTTCAGACCCATATGCTCTAGAACTGCGCAATGCATCATCGATGGGGAATTGCCAAAAGAGGCCTTGAGATACTGACTAGTTTAAATAAGCTATGCTCTTTCTGAGTAAACATGCTCGCACAAACCAGTCATGATACGAAAGTTTTGCCAAGGATATTTTCTCCAAAGACATGTCGAGCTAGCAATATATATATAAATATAATATAGATATATATATATAGAGATAGATATAGATAGATATATATATAGATATATAGAGATATATAGATATAGATAGAGTATATATATCAGATATATATACATATATATATATCTATACATATATAGAAACATAGAGATATATATACATATATATATATATATATATAATATATTTATATATATATATATATATATATATATATATAGATTATATATATATATCTATTTATATATATATATCTATATATATATATATATATATATATATATATATATATATATATATATATATATATATATATATATATATATATATATATATATAGTGACGACTACAACCATTCGTTGACTCCAACCATTCGTTGACAATTTTTTGAAGTACTTTTTTTCTGTCACTAATTGTTGATTATTCATGCGGCATAAATTGATTGATGTAATGAAAATGTTTAATGTAAATATAAATATTTTTTAATTTTTTATTCCTTATGTATACTTTTGGTCCTCTAAAGGTCGTCCACGAAAGGTTAAGACACTGATTTATTGCGGAATACCGATATCTTGTTATCATTTTCATCCATCATTGATTAGAGAAATATTATCTATTATAGATGTGATCAATATGAACGATCAGCAATGCTTTGCGATATAATTAGATGTAGAAGATAGATGAATAAAGAAAAAAAAGTTTCGGTAAAAAAATTTTAAAATCAATAAAATATCCTAATATTTAGAATATACACATCCAACAGTCATGTTTAAGCATACTTCCGACCATTTGGGTGAGAGAATATATGGTTTAAAGGAAGATATTGATGTTTTCAAGTTATGTTAACGAATCGTTAATTGCTAAAATTTGCTATAATATTTAAAAGTCAATGAAATCATTCCTAAAAGGTTATCTTCGTACGTTACCGAAATATTTTCAACCTTTTGAACGAAAATGCGCATTGACGTTATGTCGACATAGCGGTATAACCTTTCGTGGACCCATGTCTACGAAAGGTTGGCGGTTTGTCCACCAAAGGTCGCGTTCTTGCATATATAAATATATGCATATATGTATATGTGTGTGTGTGTGTATATATATACATAAATATATATATATATATATATGTATATATATATATATATATATATACATATATATATATATATATATATATATATATATTTATATATTTATTTATATTTATATGTTATATATATATATATATATATATATATATATATATATATATATATATATATATATATATAATTTAGAATAATTTTGCCTGAATAAAGTACCAGCCGTATAACCATTAAGCTAGCCTTCACTATGATAATACAACTAACAAATTATTCACTTATTGTATTTGTATTTCTAATTCAAAAGAGTGCATTGTGCAAAACTTTTAAACTATGACAGGCTTTATTTTTAAACGTATGGTTTATATGACCAATTCAAGCACAATGCCTATGTTGTCGATAATTGAACGTCTCTTTTATATCTGAGCTTCAGCCTTTCAGAGGTTGATGTGATGAAATTCAAAGGTCCTTATCCGATTCTGGTGATACGCCGATGCACAATTGTGAGGTCAATTATATATTTGTTATATTTGGCAATGTTGAACGCGATTACCGTCCACACAACGTTGTCCCGGCATCGAATATTGTAGCCTTCTTTGGATATTGATGATAGGGACAGACAATAAGTGTCTAATCATCGTCATTGTTACATAAATGCTAACTGGATTAAATGCCGCAAATGGCGCGCAATATATATTACATTGAATCTTACAAGCAGTAAGACGTCCGTTAATCTGGATTGAACAGATGAATATCAACGGACTCGCTGCCACTTGCTGGACGTTACCGCGCTGCTCCCGGCACCAGCAGCTTGCTCATTGAAAGGGGATGTGTCATGCAGATTCTCGGTTCAAGACTGCTTATTTATCACTCCCATCATCTTCCTCAACGCTGGTGTCACGATCCTTTATCAAACGTGTCGTTAAACGCAATTACGTGTTACCATCGACATTTGTTACGAGTGGTATTACGCTTGGTATTGACGCCTGTGAAAACACAATTATCATTATTCGAAAGTTAGTCTAATTAGCATTCATTTACATTTAAATTGCCTTTAAACTGCCTCATTTGATACCCATACATTCTAAACATTAGCACACTTGCTGATGTAACCAAAAGTTACATGTCGTATAATCCAAACATACTTCGCCGTCTTGCAAGTATTTATTTGTAAAACTATCTTGGGTGACCTATCATAAAGGTAAGATTCCACAATGCATGATTGTGAGCTATATTACAAACACAGTGTTTTAACAAGTGTAGTGAAGCCTGCGTAACCTGCATACTCCAGCTGTTTTCCTCGTTAATTGGTATTCTAAGCCAACTACAACAAAATGCTGCAAAAGTGCAACTCTCTTACTAAGCAGCCTATTTAGAGGGTAATTTACACATTGGCCACTTCAATTGAACCGTTGCCGCACTTTGGTGTCGTACCTATAAACTGTGGGTAGAGGCGATGCAGTAAACCACAATGCCCCTGGGACCGGATTTTATGTACATCAAAGGTTCAGAACCGTTCTTAACAAACATGCTGGAGGCAATACAAGTGTTTGCACGATTGTCTACGTGACACGTAGGTAACTTCCTTAATACATTTAATGATCATTTGGTTTATGCCTCAGACTTCCTAGCTGAACAGGAAATTATCTTCCAAAATTCTGATAACGAGCAAGATAAAACAGAGTTGAGCATATCATATAGTATGTGGCTGAAACGATTAGGATAATAATCACAGGACACAACAGTGAATAGAATTGCCGTCTAACCCCACTTCTTTTGGGTGCGTCACAACGGCGTATGCATGACGCTGACCAAGACCTTAGTCAGCAGTAATTTAGGCTATCGCATTTTGCGTCACTAGATTCATCTACGCTGGCAACATAATCTATTGCTTCGCTTGTGCTATCTTAACGAAGTAGGCATTCTCATAAAAAAAATTAGGGCTATAAACAGTCATGAATATTAATGACAAACTGATAGCTTTACGGAATCTTATTCTAACAATCGAATTACGAGAATTCAATGGAGCAGACGGTGACGCAAACCGTTATTTCACAGGACGACTTGACTCAATGAGGTGTTAGGAAATGGCTTTTAGATAACAATAGCATAATAGATGCACAGGCACTAATATATTGTACTATAATCCTTTTTTTGTTCATTTCCAAAATTATTTGTTACGGGTATATGCACTGTAAAAGCTCAGCAGTGTATGAAGCATGTTGCCTGTCAAGTCAAAGATACACTAACCCACACAGAAAATTAATGCATATTCGACCCTGTGCTAAATTTGCATGATTTGGATGATATTTTGCCTAATTTTGTAATTTGAGAGAACGACAGTTTTCGGTACAGAGTTTGAATACTCACAACTGAATACTTTTAGGATGCAATAATGGACAGTTGTGAATAGCATAACGGTGGTATTGTAAGTTACAAGTGGCTTTTGTCAAAAGTTGCACTATCTGGATTATATCCGTCATTGGTACCAGGCCATAATATAAGTGTCATCCTGTTACCAAGCTTTTCCCATAAATACATTCAAAGAGAATGTATGGCTGCTGTATGTGTCCGAATTAGAGGACTTATTGGCGATAATATATCAACATGCTGCGAAGCAGATACAATTTTCCCGCTGATAGTATTTTCAGAATATAATTAAAGTGAACTATATCTACTTGCCATGCCATGCCATGCCGTGTCATCACATCAATGGTATTCACAGTGTATCTGCACAAATTTATATTATATAGGAATATTGTACCATAGTACATTTCTTCACTTGTTCCAGATATACAAAAATAGCAATTTGTTTCGTTTAATTGTCAAATTGTACCGACAACATCCAGTCCGCGCTGCCATTAGACTAGTTGATAGACTACACACGCAGTGTTTTAAGTAAAATGCCAAAACTAAGTGATAATATAATGATAGTGTGTTGTTTGATGAAGCCAGCAGTTTGGTTTCATGCTGTTTACGATTTAGTCTTACTTGCATCGTAAAACAAGCTAGTTTGGTATCGCCCAAAAACGTTAGTGGTGGTGGAAATAATGCTGGCAAGTTAATGTGCATTATTAAAGGTCACCAAATATAGTGCCATTTATCTGGGTGAAAAGAAGGATTGACAATTGAGCGGATTGGCAATATATACGAAACGCTTCACTGACGTTCAAACTTATCTGATGTTAATATCCAGAGTTATAACACTTGCTGTTAGGTATTATTTTGCGTGCAGATAACCAAACCAGATAATCCAAAATGCCATAAGCGCAGCATTTTATTGCCAAAATACTGAACCTCTTGAAGCAGCAATCTTTTGTACTGATTTATGGCTACTCCAGACAGCACCATTTTTCGACAATCCCATGAAATGTAATAGTGGGTTCCAATATGGAGACTATCACTTCGTAAATTCTAAGTATGGTCCAAGTTGGACTGGACCGAGAGCTAGGCTCATCACCTTAGGGCTTACGGACTGATAAATCCTCGCAATTCGTTTTCTTTTCGTGTATCTAGAACGTCATCGCTACGAAAACCACTTCGCTTTGCCACAACATCGTCGTAAACAGCAAGTTTCGGGAAAAAGATTGGCAACTTGTTGCCATTCGGCCATTGTACTGGTATTTGTGTTTTGCCATTCGGTAATCGTAGCAATGTATCCATTGTACTATGCTCAGTTAATGACAGACTCCAATTCCTTTGGTAATTGAGAATCCAAGTGTGATATCAATTAAACATATGGGGATCAGCAGATCCGAAAAGCAGTTTTCCGTGGGGCAATGATGTACAACTTGATTTGAATAGATCTTGCATTATTGATTCCCCACTATGTCAAGCAGGTGCGATACATGACACATTGACTTTGACAGCATAAGAGACTAGCATTACCGTTAATATTAAGTGGTTGGAAAGATGCACTTATCAAATTCATAAATGTAGCGTTAACACCCTTATAAGCAAACACGGAGAGCGGCCAAAAGCTCTCATTGATGTCAGAATTTCCGACTTTACGGGTGCAGATGGATATATGACACTCCCGGTTCGTCCGTGCATAGCACACAGGCTGCACGTTGTGACTGTAACACACCGGCAACAAAACGAAAATTGGTTAGCCATGTATATCGATTTGTTCCTCTTTTCTAGCCATCGCGTATGTATACGAATTTTGATTTACCTCTTCGTAGGAAACATTATGTAGCATTAGAAGTTATGCTTTTTTACATTGGTGGTCGATATTCCAAACGATGCCATGAATTAATCATTGGCAGGAAGCTTTACTTCACAGCATTACCAGTCGATCATCGACATAAACCCCATTTTAATCTTTATAAATGCTGTTATGACCTAGGGGTGATGTCATCGCTTGTCGCGACAATGAGGTTGTCATTCGATTTATCTTGTAAACAGTTTATGAGATGGAGGTTCCTACCCCAATCACCTTTCACAAAAGAGATAGAGAGTAGGTTAACTGGGGTTAGTATGTCAAGGTTATTTGACCATATAATCCACAGTTATATCTGAAAGGAGCATGTAGCCCTTAACTGTGCCATTACATAGTATTTGCCCCTAAAAATAACTCCAAACGTATAATTTTGTCACTATATATAAATATGTTGCACCTTAGGTTCCTGCCTCGACATATGCTTTTAAACATAGCGGCGCTGTTTGATGCTTTAAACTAAAATAAAAGATAATAGGAGGATAATTTTATATGAGGCATAATGAAGAAAGCAAGTCGTTTTCTGCCTCAGAAGGTCAAGCCGCTATGTTTTGTCTGTCAATATCGGACAGCTTCTATGGCACCATGATAAGCAGCCTGTAATCTCCTCTGTAAATTTTCGTTTGTATTGTGCCTTGTATTCGACTAGTGTTTATAGATATTTCCTGACAAGGTTGATCCGCACGCAATCATCAAAATACTTAGTAAGGGGTTCAGTTAATTCCTGTGTTTTATGTATCGGCACTTTTTTGCACGAAAGGCAGCAGTGTTTATTCGGATCAACAACCGATGTTTGAGATGATTGCCAAGCTTGGCAGCAAGCCATTCCGCTGGATTATGATGCAACGAATGAAAATAAAAAGGAAATAAGTACTTCTAATTTTAAGATGCAGGATACACATTTCTGTTTGCATTTCACTAATCAAGAGGGAAGATTTGCGTCCCCGAGTAAGCATGTGTCCGTGATGCATCAAACTGTAGGAGTTTACAGAAAGGTCACGGATGTGTGTTTGCTGTAAGAAGACATTTTCTTTGAACATTAGGGTTAGTTCCTTGATAGGACATCAACGTGAGTAATTAGCAACTTTTACAAATAATGCACCATATACTAAATGTGTAAAACATTTTTGTTTAAGAAGCTTTATACCCAAACGCAAATAATGCATCGGTATTTGCATGTAAATAAAAACATTTGGTCATGCACACACTATACAGTAGCAATAACAACAAAAAAAGGACGGCCCATTGGTCATTTGAAATTATTTCCCATCTAATTTGGGGATATTAGTCAGAAATAATCGTCGATATAATAGTTAAGTAAGGTAAAATTGCCCACACGATGTAACAAATGCATTGGCGTATTGCAGGGATATTTGACGTCTTCTTTCCACGTTTATTTTGCTTTAATACATTATAAGTAGGAAACCTATTGATTTAATGCAGGTTTACCGATTATCTCCGGATTCACAATTTCAGTGGCACTTGATGTGCAAGCACGAATTATTTTGTACTGTAGTTAGGACATATGCTAAACCGCCGTATCTGCGAAAAATATCCCATGATTAGACCAAGAACATCCAGCCAGAATACGCCACGCACAATTAATTATATGGTACATCTTAAAATCTGGGCATCTACATCATAGTGTTTTGTAAGAACCATCAGAGGTAACTTAATGCGTAGTTAGCTGAAGGTTGACGTTGATGTGTTAAACCGTCCTTCTTTATCAATGTGGAGGCAGGCAGGATAAACTGTCTCTCAAGAGCGACTCACAATCAAACAAACTATTATCCGGCAGGCTAAGTAGACGTATCGGAATGGGACGTGGGCGTGCATGACAAGGGCACAGCATATCAAACGAAGGCTTATTTCATCATCATTGCAAGGTTAAGAATATTTCACTCCCTATTTTGACAGGAATGAACGCAGAAAATACACCAATGCTGATGTATTAAATACGGAAGATTGCTAGCATATTCAATCCAATACCGGCATGCATAGTTTACGGAGTGCTTAATATGTTGGCCAAATATTGGGAACACTCATCTATTGTCAATGCTCAACAACTCAATGCATGCGGATCATTTGGGGATATTAGTCAGAAATAATCGTCGATATAATAGTTAAGTAAGGTAAAATTGTCCACACGATGTAACAAATGCATTGGCGTATTGCAGGGATATTTGACGTCTTCTTTCCACGTTTATTTTGCTTTAATACATTATAAGTAGGAAACCTATTGATTAATGCAGGTTTACCGATTATCTCCGGATTCACAATTTCAGTGGCACTTGATGTGCAAGCACGAATTATTTTGTACTGTAGTTAGGACATATGCTAAACCGCCGTCTCTTCGATTGCTGTTTAAAACTTCAACCTTTTAAAACTAAACAAGCAGCATTGCGACCACAGTTACAACTCGGAAAAAGCTGCAGATGCTAGTGCACGTCATGCATAGCCTTTGCTGAGGGAAATGCACTTTCATTGAAATCGTGTTAAAGGTTAACGAGCAGCCATATAACAAACGCCTATCATAAAACACGGTCATAAATGGTTAGATGATTTGTGTGCTTGTCAGCCTTAGCTAAACAGGAGACTCTTCTCATCAGATGCAATCCATGCATTCCGATAATTTGCCGGTAGAAACACTTTCCTGTCACTATGTTCTTCTATAAAAATTTCAATTCACCGCAAGTGACCTTGGCTTTCTTTTCATAACCGCAAACGTACTAATTATATACCTACGGTATTATGACTAGAGCTGTATACTGTTACACTGATCAGCTTATTCGAATCCAGCGGGTCAAAATGGTCTGCCTGTTTATGCCACGCGAATGCAACATTAAGCAATAATAAATACCCCACAACAAGGCTGTTATCATGTTATTATAATGTTAATGATGTGTGGCCAAGGCCAGGATATATTATGTTACAATTAAAATAACTCTCTTCGATTACATTTAAGATATATGAGCGCCAGATCTGCTTTTTCGCACTAAACATAAACATGAATAAACCGAACCTTTGACGCATTTATGAGTCACTTATATTTCGTCTGAAATCTACCTGACAAAATTATGACGTGAAAGAACAAAGTGTTTCGCCTGGTACCTTAAGATTTGAGCAGCATCGATTAAGAGTTATTATGAAGAACAAAATATTTTTGGTCGGAAACAGTGCCTACAATCAGTTTTTGTCATACTCCATGGCATGCTGCTTTGAAAATAATAATTTAGTGCAACATTGCAAAAGGCTATTGTATGTCAAAATTTACATTGAGCATGGTAGTTGCATCTTATGGCCATCAAAGCGTCGAAATAGAGAACGGGACGCTGATGAATAGGTTTGGGTTTATGTGTTGCGAGACCCTTCTGGATGAGTAGTCAGTATCTTTGTGTTTTGCTGTAAGGCTCAGTTGAGGAAGTTTAAGAGCTGGATGGCTCTCCCACAGTACACCACAACAGTAGCGCCCATCGATGTAAACAGCCATTCCTGAATCTTAATATCACGGTGTGACCATTTATGTTTGAATTGACATTTTTATATTAACACGACGCTTGTTAATTTCAATGAAATGCCTATCATGGAAAACGGTTTAGGACTGAAACGTTAATGCACGACCTCCTGCGCTAACCGTCTGTCACATATACAGACTGTAGAATATCACATTGTATACAGTGTTTATCAGACTTAATCTAATCAGTAGTTGTTGCATAATCCGCTTGATGAATACCCGCAACAATTAGGGGTCAATTAGCGGATAGTCATGTGAATAACTACATCTTAATCCCCTTACACAGCATATTCCCTGGTATTTGTTCAGTATGAACAATCAAGCAACTTTATCGATACAAATAGAAGGCTGCTGATATGAGTTTCTGAGAATGTATAGGTATTAATGACATGCTTGTGAGCGTAACTCAATAGCTTTATCAGCACATATGTTAATAGAATTTGAACGAACGTGGGTTGCGTGTTCATGGTATGATCGTGTAACGATTGTCTCTTTTTTTGGTCAAATTAATTGTAACCATTTTTAGATAATAATGAAGGCGAATGCGTAAAATAAGTAAGAAGAAGCGTTCCATACGAAATATATCCCACTTTCAAACTGTTTGTGCAATAATGGTGTATGGGGTTAAATGTCTGAGTACTCCTAGTGAAAGATGTAATGGTTATACTTCTTTTATTGTGTTTATTCTATTTGACCTTACCTATAATGTTTTGCCGACTAGCATAATGCTTCAAGGTGTCATAAAGCATACTTACGTATCATGTCGACATTTATGGCTAGGCCGTTATGATGTTAAAGCTTTAATGATGGTACTGCTTTTTGAATGCAATATGCCAAGCATTGATTTACGTAACTCTCATTTTCAAAGATATTTGTAGCTCTTTTTACAAGTGATGGCAAACTAATGCATGTTATGGAGAATGCTTACCTCACTAAGTTATAAGTTATCCAGCGTGCCTCCAATATTGAGGAAGAACAGTCATACCGATTCAAGCACAGATAACATATTCACACTTTGCATACATAAGCATCTCGACTGCATATATCTAACGGATTAACAAAAAGGGCTGTCTTTGTAACGTTTTTGAGACCATTTATATATCAGCCAAGGGAAATGTATATAATAACTATTGTTTCAGTATACACTAAAATTATGCTGTCCCAGCCATTAACTTTCTAATTGGTTTACCTGTTCCTGATTGGGCGTAGCCGAATGGCCATCGTTCCATATGATAATGTATTATACCTTGCAATTACTTCATTTCAGAGACCTTAGGCAAAACAATCCATATATTACGCGATAATCAACTCTGTGTGGAGAGTGCAATGGTGTGCATGCAATGACTCATTAGCTCTAATAAAACAAACCACCGGAGTCTGAAAGCAGCTAATCAGCATGGGTCGGGAAATATCTAATATCTGATCGGGACACTCATGATATCTGCCGTAAGCACAATAACAGTTTTCGTAAACAGTAAAGTGATTTGCAAAGACAACTCGTTAGTCCAGAGTATTCAAGCAATTATTCTTGAGTTTTCTTCATTACTTGCTATGGTGTGGTTAATGGCAGCACACATTAACAATAATGTTCCTACCGTCTCAAGGACAGAGTGTCACCAATCTACGAAGGTTCCTTATGATGAAGGAGTCGGCTGCCTTTGCAGTTGTTAAGGGGCGACCTTCGGCTTTGCGACTAAATCGGGTTATGGAGTAGGCATTATTTTATCTCATTTCTGGGGCAGAATATCACCCCGCCATATAATATAACATATCTCTGTTTGGATGGTACAATGATGTGCTTGCAATAACCCATCAGCTCCTAGATTTTTGAAGCGCCCGAGACCAGCTGCTTAACAAGTCTCATAAAGCATCAAATAACCAAAAAGGAAAATGTTGATCCCTGCAGTGGGCACAGTTACTGTTGTCGTAAAGTGTAAAGTGCTATCTAAAGACGACTGAAAAATTATACTAATTACGTAAGATCCGATTAATACCCATACCCATACCAAATGCATCGCAATTAACGCCTGTCATGGTAACAACTTGCTATTGCTTGTAGCTATTCTATAACAGCCATTCAATTATACCAAACACCATCCACATCACTTACTTACCTAGGAGGATATTGGTAACAAACACAAATAATAACGCCCCTACTTACCATATTCTTATCTTGGCTAAATGGGAGGTGTTAGGTGATTATGTCGCTAGGTATTAGGAAAGATGCAATGTTTCTTAAGTTTGAGTAGTCTGTCGCATTTGCAGTACTTCAGAGGGGAACTTTGGCTAGGTTACTAATTGGTGTATGAAGTAGGTTTAAATAAATTATCTGGGGCACAATGTCCACCCGCTATGAAAAGTCCATTGTTTTCTATGATCAAGTAATATAGAGGTGATCTACGGCAATATAACTGTGCAAAACAACATCTATACCCAGATATTCCGCAAAGATATATCTCTATTGGGACATTATATCAATGCGCTTGCAATATACCATTAGGTATCATAGAACAATTTACCAGTGCCTGACGCCAACGGCTGGCTACAGATATTGCAGTATTAAATAACACACCGCAGAAAAATCGCATGGCACTTCCTCTTGCTGACATTCTACACGACCGCCATGAGTAGGTCATTTTCCACAATTCCCGCTATTATTAGTAAATTTGCCCGTCGCGACCACTTTGTGTCGCTAGTGAAGGCTTTTATGGTTTTGTAGACTCGTTTAGTTATATACGCTATTTCAACAAAGTTTGTTCTCCCACTTGAGCTATGTAGCAACATTTGACGATTATATTAGTAGTATGTTAACTTGAATGTGGATATACAGCCTAACAAGCTGCAATGGCAAAGTTGGTTATTAATGGTTATACACTCCAGCATCAATGGTTATACACTCCCGCATCAATGGTTATACACTCCAGCATCAATGTTTATACACTCAAGCACGTTGGCTTAGAATTGTTCAATGTGATATTTTAAGCCGACCGTATGTCGTCAATTCAATATGGATTAGTTCTTCATTTCGTCGCAGGTCAAATATATTACATTTACATGATGCGACTCATCGTTCTTTTATTGTAAAATTCCACGGTTTAGCTCGGCATCAATCCTTTGCTGCGTACCTTACGTATAAATTAGTTCACAATGTATCCCCTTAAGCCAATGAGCCCGACCATCAATCCGCTGGCAAAGCCATAATCGCGACACGAGGCGGTTCCCAATTCCACTGCTATGAGTCGGTACATGTGATACTAAGAGGAGAGCTAATTTGGATTAATCATTCCTTTAATAATAAATCCTTGATGGCATCAGCCCATCCGTACAGCCATGGTAAATCAAAATAATATAACAAATGCTGAAGACTTTTCAAAACCACCAAGGTGTCTGACACAGCAATTGTACAATCGGTAAACCAAGGGTGCAAGACACGCCTAAGCAAAATTGCAAAAGGCAAATGAATATGAGCGAACAAGGGAAACTCTTGGGCCTGCATAGAGCAGACAGAGAGTTGATTGCGTAAACAAGCACAACGAACTATGCGTACTGATGTACCGATGTACTAGCTGCAAAGTGATGCCTTTATACAATTTAGCGTATAGTATCATGTAATTCATTTGGTTAGCTACTGGACTGTTATATTTACATTATGGCAGTATATGAGTGTCATACACACGGAATTCAAACACTTGCTTAGTAAGCATATTACCGAGTATCTCATAATGCAGACGTTACGGAGGCCACATACGTTAAGGTTTAATAACGGATACGACAAAATAGTTTGGATTTGGCCCGGGGCAAACAGCTAACGGCGTTAAGTTAGTAATAATACATTTATATCCGGATTTTACTTATCTTCATATTAATCTCGATCGCCATGTCGATATATATATTAAGTTCCTTTTGTTCCGCATATTGACTGATATTGGCATACGAAAAACGTTTTGTTGAAAACTGCTAATGAATTTATGGGTTTTTAAAGTCACATCAATAGCCATATCAGCAAATGTCAGAGACGTATTCAAATGGAGCAGGGGTTGCCTGATCATTTTGCGTTATGGCAAAGTAGGTTTCGGTCTCATTTTTGTTCACAGTTATTTGCAACCAATTTTAGATAACAATGAAAACGAAAGCGGATATTGTATATATAAATGCCGCCAAAATTACTTCGATAACATGCTTGAATTTTATGGCAATAATTGTGTCCAATAATAGTGCTACGTGGTACTCAAATTTTTGGAATCGCAAACACAATGTCCAAACCAATCATCATGAGATCTGAGATAAGCATAGCGGGAAATTGTAGGGTTGATCTATCTATGCAACAAGATCAATTATAGTCTCAAAAACTGTAAAAATGCGCGCTAACGATACGTTATCGAACGCTATTATATATATATATATATATATATATATAGAGAGAGAGATATAGATAGAGAGAGAGAGAGAGAGATATAGATATATATATATAGATATATATATATATATATATATATATATATATATATATATATATATATATATATATATATATATATATATATATATATATATATATATATATATATATATATATATATATATATATATATATATATATATATATATATATATATATATATATATATATCTATCTAGGTTTCGGGACCGCTCTTACCAAACATGCAATAAAGGAGGCAATAAAAGTGTGTGCACAATTGCTTATGTGGTGCATAACTTTCTTGATACATTTAATGATTATTTGATTTATGCCTCAAACTTTCTTACTGAACAGGCACTTATCGGAGAGTTAGTTTGTGAGCATCTGTGCACCAGCGCATTCTAATAAAGGTCAATGTTAAGCAGAGTTACATATACCATATTGTAGGTGGCTGAAACGATTAGGATATTACGCGCAAGACAAAACCGTTAATTTAAATGCCTTCTACCCCCTCTGTGCAGGAATGCATAGCAACAGCATTCGCAAGACGATGACCAAGACGTTGGTCAGCCGTACTTTAGTCTATCACATTACTGAGTTTATGCGTCACTCGACTCAATTACGCCTACAGCATAATATGTTGCTTTGTTTGTGCTATGCGTCAGAAAAATTAGGGCTAGGAGCAGCAATGTATATTTATGGCAAGCTGATAGCTTTACGAAATCGGATTCTAACAATCGAATTACGAGGACTCAATTGAGCAGGCGGTGTGAGGCAAAACCGCCGTTCCAATTGACGACTTGACGCAGTTAGATGTTAGTAAACATCATGAACAATACACCAAATATGACGTTCAATGCACTGGTCCTTGCTCTGACATTACATCTGACATTTGAGGCAGCTTTAAAGGTCAGGTCAGGTGTTTTGCAAAGTTTGATGAGACATACACTGCCATTTGTGGTCATACGACTCTCAAGCGCGTTGCCACGTCATAAATACGAAAAGCAAATGTCATCACTGCATATCAGCATTTTGTGTAACCGGATAGGGTATCTTACTATATAGCTTACTTAATAGTTTGTAAACGTCCGCATTTATAGAAGTCATTAGCCAAGGTTATCTGGTAAGCAATTACAACTATTTGACATGATACAAGTCACGAGACTGATAACAAACAGGTCAGTGATGAAATAAATATGCAATAATGTTATTGTGATCCGACACAAAGAAATCGTTGCATTGTATCCGTGGCATTATTCTCAGCTGTACGTAAGTTAATGACGCATTATTTAATTTGAATCGGTCTGAGATTATTTAATTGTCTCCCAGCGGCTATGTCAAGCAGGTGCGATACATGACAGCTTATTCGACACCAGTCTGCCGGGGTGATGATTCTGGACCGGTGACTAATGAAGTGTTCGTTATTGCCTACTCTTAGCACATTGAGTGAACCATTTCACCTATGTACTTTCACTTCAAAGCATTATCAACGAAGAATGTCGAGTTATCCATGAGTCATTCAGTGTTATAGCGAGACATTTACGGTAATTTGAAATAGACCTGACATAATCACCGACCAAACGAGTGTCATCATGATGTTCTCATGAAGAAACATCATAACGTGCAAGAAATCCAACAAACAGCGTTTCGTCACGCTGCAAAGAATATAGGAATGATATCGCCTAGAAATTGCAACAATACGTCATATCCAATCATTATAGTAGGTATATAGTGTAAAATTACTGTTTGGCAATAATTGTCGGCATCATTATCTTGACAGCTTAATTTAGATTATGAGTGAACCGTGAGGCACGGGGCATGCTAATGCTGCTATTATGAAATTTGTTTCACAGAAGCAGATAATAGCAGACTTATCCGCAGGATACTCAATCTTGATTCTGTCGACCAATTGCCAGTGATGCTTGAAATAATAAAAATAAATGTAGAAGAAAGCAGGGGTACGTATTCTGGTATCATGATTATTTGAACCGCAATTGAATCATTGCATTATCTTGCCTCAAAGCCAATAGTTATAATTTGTAGGTTCAATTCGACGATGCCGTGATATAAGTTGAATGTCGCTAACTGTATAGATGTGATATCACTAAATTATCTCTACAACAACTCTAGTCCTGCAATCATGAATGTTTTTCAATATTAAGAAGCAGACTTTTGATCGCGAGATACGTGCATGAATATGCTAAAACACAAGCGGGCAATTGTGCAAAAGGACCCAACTTCATACATTTTAGGTAACTACCTTATAAGCAAAATTATTGCTAGTTACAATCCAAATCAGACAATTCGTGGAGGCCAATCGATTATGATTACGATCAAAGCAGTCGAGTAAAGAGTATAGATACCTGAGGTATTCCCGTTGCTCTCACTACTTACGTTCATCGTTGTGTAAATTAAAAATGCAGTTGTACCGATAAAACTTTCCACCGGCGCCACTCATTTGTCTTCTATGAACTCAAAGTGTTATTTATTTGAAAATATCCATCGTTCCATTGCTACTGTTACTAGCAACATCAGTATAGCTATTTTATGATCATATTAAGGTCGTGGTGCATCTAAGTCAACTCAGAAATAATTGAAGGCATTTTGTTATTACTAAATTTAAGAGATGAAATGCTAAATGTCTCAGCCTATAGACTGAAACTCTGAACACTTATGGCAATTAACGCTCCATCAAGATTAATTACAGATGAGTTGTCAACTGGGCCAACATAATAGGTTTGCTACCAATAAGCACCAAGCTAAATTATATAAAGATGTCTACTTCCGTGCAATGTCTTAACCGACGCAGTTACTATATTGGCAACATAAACTATCCGATTATTGCCTCATAGTCAGAAAGATATTAGTAGATCGGGTTTCAGTATCCCCTGTTATGAATGTTATTGACTTTTACGCACAATATATGGCTTTTTTCCCTAGAGAGGCGTGATTTTTTTGTTAATCCTCGCCTTGTTTTCATATAAAAATATTTGTTCACCAGTCATTTATAGTAACTAATCATGTGAAACCGTTAGCCTCTGGCATATGTAATAAATTATCGCTATCGGTCGTTACTTTGACCAAAGATTGCAACCGCTCTGCAAAAATCAGTGAGTAACCTTCTAAATCCAATCTTAGACATTGTAGGGCTAGGTCATTCACTATATAATAAGCTTCATGCTTATTCTAACGTAAACTTTGTGTTTACTGACAATTAATGATAACCCCCAGCAGATATTTGAAACTCGGGACGTCCGCATGATTTAGCCTCATTATGCTCTACTAGTGCATTCTCGCTAGCAAGAGTTTTGGAACATCCACGGCCAAATAAACCTCCATCGTCACATATTAACACCATTATAATGTATTGGAAGTGGAATATTGCAATAGTTCACATATTAACACCATTATAATGTATTGAAAGTGGAATATTGCAATAGTTCACATATTAACACCATTATAATGTATTGGAAGTGGAATATTGCAATAGTTCACATATTAACACCATTATAATGTATTGGAAGTGGAATATTGCAATAGTTCACATATTAACACCATTATAATGTATTGGAAGTGGAATATTGCAATAGTTCGCATATTAACACCATTACAATGTATTGGAAGTGGAATATTGCAAAAGTTCACATATTAACACCATTATAATGTATTGGAAGTGGAATATTGCAATAGTTCACATATTTACACCATTATAATGTATTGGAAGTGGAATATTGCAATAGTTCACATATTAACACCATTATAATGTACTGGAAGTGGAATATTGCAATAGTTAACATATTAACACCATTATAATGTATTGGAAGTGGAATATTGCACAAGTTTACATATTAACACCATTATAACGTATTGGAAGTGGAATATTGCAATAGTTCACATATTAACACCATTATAATGTATTGGAAGTAGAATATTGCAAAAGTTCACATATTAACACCACTATAACGTATTGGAAGTGGAATATTGCACAAGTTTACATATTAACACCATTATAACGTATTGGAAGTGGAATATTGCAATAGTTAACATATTAACACCATTATAATGTATTGGAAGTGGAATATTGCAAAAGTTCACATATTAACACCACTATAACGTATTGGAAGTGGAATATTGCAATAGTTCACATATTAACACCATTATAATGTATTGGAAGTGGAATATTGCAATAGTTCATAAAGGGGCTATCACGTAATAAACAAAATTCCTTTAGACCAAGGATGGGTTAACGGTAGCCGGAAAAAAACAAAATACTATTACAATGATACCTGTTGGCATCCGCCAATATCATCTAGTTCATTCGCATAATCGATGATAACCTATTACAAATATTATTTGAAAATAATTATTCAAGTCCACAGTATAACAAGGTATATATTTTTAAACAATCATTACTTTTCCAGGCTTGTAATTTCCATCATTATTCATATCAGCCATTATATCAGCATATAAACACATCAAAATGCTCGTACGATTTCCATGAGGTCCCCCATGCTCATTGTAATAAGCATGAAAGTAGAGGACAACAGAGGTCAATATTCTCGTAATCAGGTAGTGTGGAAGGTTTGCAGTATAACATGTTGTGCCTGGTACTGACATGATCGAGATCATCATTAAAGTCGAAGAAAGTGTCATAATTGACGGGCCGCTCACAAGTGTAATCACCTGAATAAATCCACCGACTAACACTGCCGTCATCCAGACACATCATCATCACAGCTCCATGGTCTAAAAGCGCAGTCCCATCACGAATTGTGAGGGTAATAACCCCATTTATAGCATCAACTTCGAACCTAAGATCTTATGCTGCAATTTACTGTTGAAGAAGGATGAAACATCAGAGGCAGGGGTTTAATTGGATAGCTTCTCCTTTTCCAGTAGTTTCTGACCGCCATGCAATGATCTCATTTGATTCAAGGTTGTACCAACCCACAGTATGCGTTAGAGATAAAAGGCTTACAAATACATCAGGTGAAATATTGCAAATATAATTATGCAGGGACACCGCCTCACCGCTTTGAGGATTTGTCAGATGATGATACATAGTAAACCTGTTAGAGGACATCACGTTTCAGCTTGCTTGTAGGGTGATGCTAATGAAGGAAACCGGGGAAAGCATTAATGGGTATGTCATACCCGTCCCTCTGCACACACAATAAGCACTATTCAACCTAGACGAGAAGAGCGAGACAATAAGAACGGCAAGCGCAGGAAGTTGGACGCAATTGAAACTCATTGGCTTGACATCTCCACCTACGAGCCTTTCATAGGGGTTCATATCTTGATACGCTTTAACAACTAAAAAGAAGAAGACAATTGTCAACGTGAAGAACAACGATTCCCTGTGTGGTAAAATCTGGCAGCTATGAGCAACATAGAAAGACATTCAGAAAGAGTGTCAATCTAGACAGGTTTATGACAACCTTTCCAAGGAGATTATCATTACCACCACCTCGATATCCCCGATAAGGTCGAGCAGCAAAACGGTCTGGCCTTAAACATATTTGGGTTGGATAAAAGGTCGCGGGTACACAACATACCAGCAGCAAGTCTGCTAACTGTCCACGCCCGAAGCTCATCTTAATCGATAAGGCTGATAAAGTTCACTACACATGGATTAAACACTGCTTGCTATGCGACTGGAACAAATATTGTATATATATATATACATTATATATATATATATATATATATATATATATATATATATATATATATATATATATATATATATATATATATATATATATATATATATATATATATATATACATCTTACTTCCGCATTATGGCGACCGCTGGTCGCCGTAAGTCGGCGGTTTCAGGCACTTCGGACCTAATGAAAATCAGCTTTTTGGATGTTATCACTTCTCCTTTTTTTTCAAAAATGCGGTCTTGTTCTTAATAGAGGCTGATTGTAATGCACTGACCCGAGTTTCCCAAGCATAAGTGTCATTTTTCCTTGTAAATTCTTAGAAAAATGCTTCACGATATATCTTTAACGCGGAAAATTGCCTACTTATGACGACCGGCCTTCTTATCCCGATTTCTTCTTCAAAACAAGCCTATATCTTCTTGAAATCGAAAAAGTTACAATAAAATGATATTCTCCTGCACATATTCGGCTTATTTGGTCGCATTGCTCACTTTTTATCCTAGAAATGCTAACCTGTTTATCTTGGTGTATATCTCAACGATATATCTGAAGATATTTATAATCCACTTCACTCAAATACAGATCTTGTGTCGGATATTTGTCTTAATCGCCATTTTTGTTTTGCGTTATAGAAGCGTAAAAATGTTGTTCTTTAAATGCCGATACAGTGGTTCTTGTGGAATATTGCATGACAAATCATCGAAATATTGAGGACTGATTGTTTTCCTGCCCCAATAGCTCTTTCAATGTTCGGATTGACGATATCTACGCCGTGCAAGAACGGAATATTTGTGGTGAAGCGAGCCGACGACGCTCCACCTGTGAACCACCCTGCATCTACTTCATCAAGGTAAATACCAACCGTCTATATTGTTTGTCGGGCTAAGTGAACCAATTAAACAGATGCAGGGTCACATCATACAATGTTAGACGTCCAATTTCCTTGTTAAATCCCATTGAGATTATGATTTCCAGTCTATCATAACGGAGAACGTTGCCGATTTCATCATTTCGGGCCATGCCGTACTTGAAAGCGATGTTAGATCGTATAAATATAGCTGCTTTTAGCTGTCATGATAGCATTGCCCTTTTCAAGAAAATAAATTTGGACTTTTTCTATAAGTAGACCTCTAGATCATAACGACCAATTGTTGGTTTTTAGGACCAGTAATGTTTGTTTACAGGTCCGTTTGTTTTTTAAGGTCCAGGTCTGTATGTATTGCCATAGACACATCTGGACTACTGTGGTTGGCCCTGCAGGACCAAGACACTTCTGTTACAGTTCTGTTATAATTAAATATTCTGAACTAAATGGCCCAATATCAGGTAATACTTTTTCCTATATGCCAGTGAATAAATCCACAATGCAACATATATGATGGTAAAATATAATCTTGATTGTGCAGTACATATCCAGTGTACTCAGTGCAACCATACGAATATATAAATTACTTTCAATAGCTACAAATATGACTGACTCCCATCTCCATTTCAATATGTCAGATGCAATGTGCTGCATATGTTAACCATGCCATTTTTGTCACCTATCTCAATTCAGTGATTGGTTCATATTTACCTCCAAAAATCAGTAATAAATAAATCCAAGATTATGCAAACCATCATTTTATTATATCTTAACAGACATTGATATAATGAGTATTCAGCATAGTCATTGCCTCCCGCTGACCAGAACAAAACATAACAATATATGCCTCTTCTGTATCAATGTAAATTCTGATATGAATGCTAATATGTTTGTGGTCAGCCACCTCCTATAATGAACCATATCTATTTCTGTCATTGGAAGACTTGTTGATAATCTCTCCATCAATAAGAAGCACACATTATACAATCAGAGTGACAAGTCAGTCAACTTGAAATGTACAAAACTGTACAGAACACAGGGAAAAAAATCATAAACATCAAATGCTGATTCACAAAGCCAAAAGTGAACTTCATTGAAACAATAATGTGATACTGTTTGGGACACATACCTTATGATCAATGGTATCATAATATATATTGAAATGAAAACCATAATATTATCAAAATATTATGCACTGTCTTATGCTGTAGCCGAAAACAATAAACAAGCAGGGAGGGGGGAGCCATATAAACTTGTTCTTTTTCTTTGAGGAGGGGTTGGGGCTAGTATTCGAAGCAATGTAAACATCAATATTTGAGGTTAACATACATGATGATCATCATGTTATCATTATGTAAGTTTAACTGCAGAGTATATTCTGATAATCATATTTTGAGATAATTTAATGCTTATACATCAACTCCCCTGCACTTTATACATTGATTACTGTTATTGTTTCATATCACACATGATAATTACCTTATACTGCTCCTATGCTCTTGCAAACAGCTTAATAACTTTTCATTGTCACCCCTTTCATTTGCAGGGTCAGCTGCAGCACATGTACCAGTCACCTTGCTTCCTATGGTCAGCAAACGAAGATCTCCTTGAAGAGCCCCAAGCGAACCTGTATACAGTCAGTGACAGGGCCATCAGTATTGTTGCCCCACCAGTGGAATTAAATGCCCTCTTTGAAAAGACACTGAATCCTTTTTAAGTTAAGGGCAGCATACCTCTTCCAGATAGCTTTCAGGAATTTCAAGCAGCTGTGTGAGGTGCTAGTGGGCCTGCTACATGGAATAAGAGCTTTATGAATGACACTCTAATAATATTATTATCTAATCATGTTCATATTTGTATCCTACTTGTAATTACTTGTGTCGTTAATAAATTATTATAGAAAATACATGGCTTGTTCCTTGAATCCATCACACTAATGAGCAGCTTGATATAATCCTTTATTTGCCATCAATACTTGGCCCAGAGACAAACAAATATATAGAGGGACTGATAAAGGCTGGGGACAGGTATATTATCACCTCTGGTGAAAAGCAGAGCCCAAAATTATATGATTGCATAAATGTTGTTGATACCTTTTTATATATCACCAAAAGAAAAAAGATGTTTTATGACATATATTACATGAAATGAATTCATTGCAAGTGTTTCCTAACCATCCAAAGAAAATAGAATCGTTATGGCTCTAAAATACACAAAGAAGTAGCTGAAAATTAGGGTCTGAAACTCAACCCATAATGATGGACACTTGGTTGTTATAGTGTTTTGTTATCTGCAGCAAACTGACAATAGCATGCAAGGTGCATGGACTGACCTGACATGCATCTTCAAGACACCTGGGCTCATTCGGTGTTGAAATAATCCATATATTCTCTCGGTCACTACACTTGTGATGGAAAGTACACTTCGGCCTCATACCTATAACACCAATGGGCTATGACATATTAGAAATATCAGCCTCAAACAAACAACGAAATATATAGCCTCATATAGAAAACATTTATTGCCCTGTACAGTCAACAGTATCCCAGTATCACAGCTGCCCAACAATATTTATTTAGCATATACATTTGTAAACATGTATTGACATTATGAAATGATATATCAACGCAGCTTTCTGTTTTTATTAAGAAATAATGGCTTTTTAATTCCAATGATTTTTCATCGCTTACAACGCCAGGAGACTTGGTCAAGATGAGAAGTAGAGTTATAGTGACGCTGTAGAAGTCACCCCTCCCCCGCCTTGTACAACCAACACGCCACCTCGGTCCAGCCATAGACCCAGTGGCTCCACCCCGTTAATATAACAATCCGACCATTATTAACGGAGTTATTCGAGATACTAGTTTTTCACTTATTGGATGACCTTGAACTTAGTTTTAAATCGAGGCCAGAACAAAATCTATCGGTTTGGCGCATTATTGACGCCAAACTATTAAAAAAAAATATTAAAAGACATGAATACTTACATACATACAGACATACATACATACAGATAGACAGACATACATACATACATACAGACATACATACATACACAGACATACAGACAGACATACATACAGACATACAGACAGACAGACAGACAGACATACAGACAGACATACATACATACAGACATACAGACAGACAGACAGACAGACAGACATACAGACAGGACAGACAGACAGACAGACAGACAGACAGACAGACAGACAGACAGACAGACAGACAGACAGACAGACAGACAGACATACAGACAGACAGACATACAGACATACATACATACATACAGACAGACAGACATACAGATACATACACAGACAGACAGACATACATACATACATACAGACATACATACAGACATACAGACATACATACATACCTACAGACCTACATACGTACGGACGTACATACATACATACGTACATACATAACAACAAATGCGACACCAAGATAACGGGGGGGTATATATATAGAGAGAGATATAGAGAGATATATATATAGATACAGAGATAGGGATAGGGAGATATATATATAATATAGATCTATAAATAGCCATATATATATATATATTATATATTTAGGTATATGAATATATATACTATATATAAAGACTATATATATCTCCCCTCTCTTTCTTTTATCTCGATGGAGATATAATCTATATTTATATATTTATATATATAAATATACTATAGATATGAATATAAATGCATATATTTCTGTATATATTTAAATATATATATATGTATATATATATATATATATAAATATATATATATTTATGTATACACATATAGATATGTACATAGTTCATATATAAATATATATATAGATAATATTTGTATGTATATATTTTTATATGAACATATATATATAAATATAAATATATATATATTTATGTTTATATATGTATATAAATATAAATGAATATATATAAATATATATATATATATATATATATATATATATATATATTTATATATATATATATATATATATATATATATATATATATATATATATAAACATATTTATAAACACGATACTGTATTATTGCTGATGGGCTTAAATGACACTGTTACTGTTACGACGGTACCTCGCTGGTCACTGCACCGACAGCTTACAAATAATAGCAGTGCAAGTATTTTAACCCTAAGTATTTTGACCCAAAGCAGCAATCCATCTTTTTTTTAATATTTTATTAAGTGGATCAATGTTTGAAATGTCATTTATTACTAGCATCTCATATGTTCCACATTAGAGAGCAGCTGCGCGCCTGGCATTAGCTGCTTGTAGAAAACGGGGAAGTTTATCCGATGAGTTGTAAACAAATGCATAATTTTATAATCCTATTGCCTCCAGAATGTATCAGCCGTATTACATTTCACCCATT
>CM067348.1:46667578-46717578 GCA_034190875.2 Urechis unicinctus | reverse complement strand
TACATATGCCAGGGGCTAACGGTTTCACATGATTAGTTACTATAAATGACTGGTGAACAAATATTTTTATACGAAAACAAGGCGAGGATTAACAAAAAAATCACGCCTCTCTAGGGAAAAAAGCCATATATTGTGCGTAAAATTCAATAACATTCATAACAGGGGATACTGAAACCCGATCTACTAATATCTTTCTGACTATGAGGCAATAATCGGATAGTTTATGTTGCCAATATAGTAACTGCGTCGGTTAAGACATTGCACGGAAGTAGACATCTTTATATAATTTAGCTTGGTGCTTATTGGTAGCAAGCCTATTATGTTGGCCCAGTTGACAACTCATCTGTAATTGATCTTGATGGAGCGTTAATTGCCATAAGTGTTCAGAGTTTCAGTCTATAGGCTAAGACATTTAGCATTTCATCTCTAAAATTTAGTAATAACAAAATGCCAATTATTTCTGAGTTGACTTAGATGCACCACGACCTTAATATGATCATAAAATAGCTATACTGATGTTGCTAGTAACAGTAGCAATGGAACGATGGATATTTTCAAATAAATAACACTTTGAATTCATAGAAGACAAATGAGTGGCGCAGGTGGAAAGTTTTATCGGTACAACTGCATTTTTAATTTACACAACGATGAACGTAAATAGTGAGAGCAACGGGAATACCTCAGGTATCTATACTCTTTACTCGACTGCTTTGATCGTAATCATAATCGATTGGCCTCCACGAATTGTCTGATTTGGATTGTAACTAGCAATAATTTTGCTTATTAGGTAGTTACCTAAAATGTATGAAGTTGGGTCCTTTTGCACAATTGCCCGCTTGTGTTTTAGCATATTCATGCACGTATCTCGCGATCAAAAGTCTGCTTCTTAATATTGAAAAACATTCATGATTGCAGGACTAGAGTTGTTGTAGAGATAATTTAGTGATATCACATCTATACAGTTAGCGACATTCAACTTATATCACGGCATCGTCGAATTGAACCTACAAATTATAACTATTGGCTTTGAGGCAAGATAATGCAATGATTCAATTGCGGTTCAAATAATCATGATACCAGAATACGTACCCCTGCTTTCTTCTACATTTATTTTTATTATTTCAAGCATCACTGGCAATTGGTCGACAGAATCAAGATTGAGTATCCTGCTATTATCTGCTTCTGTGAAACAAATTTCATAATAGCAGCATTAGCATGCCCCGTGCCTCACGGTTCACTGTGCATGCGACTCATTATCTAAATTAAGCTGTCAAGATAATGATGCCGACAATTATTGCCAAACAGTAATTTTACACTATATACCTACTATAATGATTGGATATGACGTATTGTTGCAATTTCTAGGCGATATCATTCCTATATTCTTTGCAGCGTGACGAAACGCTGTTTGTTGGATTTCTTGCACGTTATGATGTTTCTTCATGAGAACATCATGATGACACTCGTTTGGTCGTTAACTATGTCAGGTCTATTTCAAATTACCGTAAATGTCTCGCTATAACACTGAATGACTCATGGATAACTCGACATTCTTCGTTGATAATGCTTTGAAGTGAAAGTACATAGGTGAAATGGTTCACTCAATGTGCTAAGAGTAGGCAATAACGAACACTTCATTAGTCACCGGTCCAGAACATCACCCCGGCAGACTGGTGTCGAATAAGCTGTCATGTATCGCACCTGCTTGACATAGCCGCTGGGAGACAATTAAATAATGTCAGACCGATTCAAATTAAATAATGCGTCATTAACTTATGTACAGCTGGGAATAATGCCACGGATACAATGCAACGATTTCTTTGTGTCGGATCACAATAACATTATTGCATATTTATTTCATCACTGACCTGTTTGTTATCAGTCTCGTGACTTGTATCAAATAGTTGTAATTGCTTACCAGATAACCTTGGCTAATGACTTCTATAAATGCGGACGTTTACAAACTATTAAGTAAGCTATATAGTAAGATACCCTATCCGGTTACACAAAATGCTGATATGCAGTGATGACATTTGCTTTTCGTATTTATGACGTGGCAACGCGCTTGAGAGTCGTATGACCACAAATGGCAGTGTATGTCTCATCAAACTTTGCAAAACACCTGACCTTTAAAGCTGCCTCAAATGTCAGATGTAATGTCAGAGCAAGGACCAGTGCATTGAACGTCATATTTGGTGTATTGTTCATGATGTTTACTAACATCTAACTGCGTCAAGTCGTCAATTGGAACGGCGGTTTTGCCTCACCGCCTGCTCAATTGAGTCCTCGTAATTCGATTGTTAGAATCCGATTTCGTAAAACTATCAGCTTGCCATAAATATACATTGCTGCTCCTAGCCCTAATTTTTCTGACGCATAGCACAAACAAAGCAACATATTATGCTGTAGGCGTAATTGAGTCGAGTGACGCATAAACTCAGTAATGTGATAGACTAAAGTACGGCTGACCAACGTCTTGGTCATCGTCTTGCGAATGCTGTTGCTATGCATTCCTGCACAGAGGGGGTAGACGGCATTTAAATTAACGGTTTTGTCTTGCGCGTAATATCCTATATATATATATATATATATATATATATATATATATATATATATATATATATATATATACATATATGTATATATATAATAGTGTTCGACTAACGTAAGTCGTTAGCGCGCATTTTACAGTTTTTGTTGACTGTAATTGATCTTGTTGCATAGATCAATCCTACAAACCGATTATATATTGGATAAGTGTTCGATTCCAAATTTGAGTACCACGTAGCACTATTATTGGACACAATTATTGCCATAAAATTCAAGCATGTTATCGATGTAATTTTGGTGGCATTTATATATACAATATCCGCTTTCGTTTTCATTGTTCTAAAATTGGTTGCAAATAACTGTGAACAGAAATGAGACCGAAACCTACTTTGCCATAACGCAAAATGATCAGGCAACCCCTGCTCCATTTGAATACGTCTCTGACATTTGCTGATATGGCTATTGATGTGACTTTAAAAACCCATAAATTCATTAGCAGTTTTCAACAAAACTTTTTTCGTATGCCAATATCAGTCAATATGCGGAACAAAAGGAACTTAATATATATATCGACATGGCGATCGAGATTAATATGAAGATAAGTAAAATGCGGATATAAATGTATTATTACTAATTTAACGCCGTTAGCTGTTTGCCCCGGGCCAAATCCAAACTATTTTGTCGTATCCGTTATTAAACCTTAACGTATGTGGCCTCCGTAACGTCTGCATTATGAGATACTCGGTAATATGCTTACTAAGCAAGTGTTTGAATTCCGTGTGTATGACACTCATATACTGCCATAATGTAAATATAACAGTCCAGTAGCTAACCCAAAATTACATGATACTATACGCTAAATTGTATAAAGGCATCACTTTGCAGCTAGTACATCGGTACACCAGTACGCATAGTTTGTTGTGCTTGTTTACGCAATCAACTCTCTCTCTGCTCTATGCAGGCCCAAGAGTTTCCCTTGTTCGCTCATATTCATTTGCCTTTTGCAATTTTGCTTAGGCGTGTCTTGCACCCTTGGTTTACCGATTGTACAATTGCTGTGTCAGACACCTTGGTGGTTTTGAAAAGTCTTCAGCATTTGTTATATTATTTTGATTTACCATGGCTGTACGGATGGGCTGATGCCATCAAGGATTTATTATTAAAGGAATGATTAATTCAAATTAGCTCTTCCCTTAGTATCACATGTACCGACTCATAGCAGTGGAATTGGGAACCGCCTCGTGTCGCGATTATGGCTTTGCCAGCGGATTGATGGTCGGGCTCATTGGCTTAAGGGGATACATTGTGAACTAATTTATACGTAAGGTACGTAGCAAATGATTGATGCCGAGCTAAACCGTGGAATTTGACAATAAAAGAACGATGAGTCGCATCATGTAAATATAATATATTTGACCTGCGACGAAATGAAGAACTAATCCATATTGAATTGACGACATACGGTCGGCTTAAAAAAACACATTGAACAATTCTAAGCCAACGTGCTTGAGTGTATAACCATTGATGCTGGAGTGTATAACCATTGATGCGGGAGTGTATAACCATTAATAACCAACTTTGCCTTTGCAGCTTGTTAGGCTGTATATCAACATTCAAGTTAACATACTACTAATATAATCGTCAAATGTCGCTAAGTAGCTCAGGTGGGAGAACAAACTTTGTTGAAATAGCGTATATAACTAAAACGAGTCTACAAAACCATAAAAGCCTTCACTAGCGACACACAAAGTGGTCGCGACGGGCAAATTTACTAATAATAGCGGGTATTGTGGAAAATGACCTACTCATGGCGGTCGTGTAGAATGTCAGCAAGAGGAAGTGCCATGCGATTTTTCTGCGTGTGTTATTTAATACTGCAATATCTGTAGCCAGCCGTTGGCGTCAGGCACTGGTTAATTGTTCTATAATACCTAATGGTATATTGCAAGCGCATTGATATAATTTCCCAATAGAGATATATCTTTGCGGAATATCTGGATATAGATGTTGTTTTGCACAGTTATATTGCGTAGATCACCTCTATATTACTTGATCATAGAAAACAATGGACTTTTCATAGCGGGTGGACATTGTGCCCCAGATAATTTATTTAAACCTACTTCATACACCAATTAGTAACCTAGCCAAAGTTCCCCTCTGAAGTACTGCAAATGCGACAGACTACTCAAACTTAAGAAACATTGCATCTTTCCTAATACCTAGCGATATAATCACCTAACACCTCCCATTTAGCCAAGATAAGAATATGGTAAGTTGGGGCGTTATTATTTGTGTTTGTTACCAATATCCTCCTAGGTAAGTATGTGATGTGGATGGTGTTTGGTATAATTGAATGGCTGTTATAGAATAGCTACAAGCAATAGCAAGTTGTTACCATGACAGGCGTTAATTGCGATGCATTAGGTATGGTTATTAATCGGATCTTACGTGATTAGTATAACAATATTAATGTTTAATTTTCCCTCATAATGACTGAGGCGTTTTCAAAAGGGCTTAGCTCCAAAGGAAATATAATATTTCGAATAATTGCTTGAACACACGAGATTTTTCAGTCGTCTTTAGATAGCATTTTACACTTTACAGTAACTGTGCCCACTGCAGGGATCAACATTTTCCTTTTTGGTTATTTGATGCTTTATGAGACTTGTTAAGCAGCTGGTCTCGGGCGCTTCAAAAATCTAGGAGCTGATGGGTTATTGCAAGCACATCATTGTACCATCCAAACAGAGATAGGTTATATTATATGGCGGAGTGATATTCTGCCCAAGAAATGAGATAAAGTAATGCCTACTACATAACCCGATTTAGTCGCAAAGCCGAAGGTCGCCCCTTAACAACTGCAAAGGCAGCCGACTCCTTCATCATAAGGAACCTTCGTTGATTGGTGACACTCTGTCCTTGAGACGGTAGGAACATTATTGTTAATGTGTGCTGCCATTAACCACACCATAGCAAGTAATGAAGAAAACTCAAGAATAATTGCTTGAATACTCTGGACTAACGAGTTGTCTTTGCAAATCACTTTACTGTTTACGAAAACTGTTATGGGATATTTTTCGCAGATACGGCGGTTTAGCATATGTCCTAACTACAGTACAACATAATTCGTGCTTGCACATCAAGTGCCACTGAAATTGTGAATCCGGAGATAATCGGTAAACCTGCATTAAATCAATAGGTGTCCTACTTATAATGTATTAAAGCAAAATAAACGTGGAAAGAAGACGTCAAATATCCCTCAATACGCCAATGCATTTGTTACATCGTGTGGGCAATTTTACCTTACTTAACTATTATATCGACGATTATTTCTGACTAATATCCCCAAATTAGATGGGAAATAATTTCAAATGACCAAATGTTTTTATTTACATGCAAATACCGATGCATTATTTGCGTTTGGGTATAAAGCTTCTTAAACAAAAATGTTTTACACATTTAGTATATGGTGCATTATTTGTAAAAGTTGCTAATTACTCACGTTGATGTCCTATCAAGGAACTAACCCTAATGTTCACAGAAAATGTCTTCTTACAGCAAACACACATCCGTGACCTTTTTGTAAACTCCTACAGTTTGATGCATCACGGACAGATGCTTACTCGGGGATGCAAATCTTCCCTCTTGATTAGTGAAATGCAAACAGAAATGTGTATCCTGCATCTTAAAATTAGAAGTACTTATTTCCTTTTTATGTTCATTCGTTGCATCATAATCCAGCGGAATGGTTTGCTGCCAAGCTTGGCAATCATCTCCAACATCGTTGATCTGAATAAACACTGCTGCCTTTAGTGCAAAAAAGTGCCGATACATAAAACACAGGAATTAACTGAATCCCTTACTAAGTATTTTGATGATTGCGTGCGGATCAACCTTGTAAGGAATATCTATAAACACTAGTCGAATACAAGGCACAATACAAACAAAAATTTACAAAGCAGATTACAGGCTGCTTATCATGGTGCCATAGAAGCTGTCCGATATTGACAGACAAAACATAGCGGCTTGACCTTCTGAGGCAGACAACGACTTGCTTTCTTCATTATGCCTCATATAAAATTATCCTCCTATTATCTTTTACTTTAGTTTGAAGCATCAAACAGCGCCGCTATCTTTAAAAGCATATGTCGAGGCAGGAACCAAAGGTGCAACATATTTTTATATAGTGACAAAATTATACGTTTGGAGTTATTTTTAGGGGCAAATACTATGTAATGGCACAGTTAAGGGCTACATGCTCCTTTCAGATATAACTGTGGATTATATGGTCAAATAACCTTGACATACTTACCCCAGTTAACCTACTCTCTATCTCTTTTGTGAAAGGTGCTTGAGGTAGGAACCTCCATCTCATAAGCTGTTTACAAGATAAATCGAATGACAACCTCATTGTCGCGACAAGCGATGACACCACCCCTAGGTCATAACAGCATTTATAAAGATTAAGATGGGGTTTATGTCGATGATCGACTGGTAATGCTGTGAAGTAAAGCTTCCTGCCAATGATTAATTCATGGCATCGTTTGGAATATCGACCACCAATGTAAAAAAGCATAACTTCTAACGCTACATAATGTTTCCTACGAAGAGGTAAATCAAAATTCGTATACATACGCGAGTTGTGAATTATACTGCCGCCTAAATAATACCACTGATGGCTAGAAAAGAGGAACAAATCGATATACATGGCTAACCAATTTTCGTTTTGTTGCCGGTGTGTTACAGTCACAACGTGCAGCCTGTGTGCTATGCACGGACGATACGGGAGTGTCATCTATCCATCTGCACCCCGTAAAGTCGGAAATTCTGACATCAATGAGAGCTTTTGGCCGCTCTCCGTGTTTGCTTATAAGGGTGTTAACGCTACATTTATGAATTTGATAAGTGCATCTTTCCAACCACTTAATATTAACGGTAATGCTAGTGTCTTATGCTATCAAAGTCAATGTGTCATGTATCGCAGCTGCTTGACATAGTGGGGAATCAATAATGCAAGATCTATTCATATCAAGTTGTACGTCATTGCCCCACGGAAAACTGCAAAATTGAAATTTTGGAAATGAGCAAAGAAAAGGATTATAGATGAGTACAATATATTAGTGTCTGTGCATCTATTATGCTATTGTTATCTAAAAGCCATTTCCTAACACCTCATTGAGTCAAGTCGTCCTGTGAAATAACGGTTTGCGTCACCGTCTGCTCCATTGAATTCTCGTAATTCGATTGTTAGAATAAGATTCCGTAAAGCTATCAGTTTGTCATTAATATTCATGACTGTTTATAGCCCTAATTTTTTTATGAGAATGCCTACTTCGTTAAGATAGCACAAGCGAAGCAATAGATTATGTTGCCAGCGTAAATGAATCGAGTGACGCAAAATGCGATAGCCTAAATTACTGCTGACTAAGGTCTTGGTCAGCGTCACGCATACGTCGTTGTGACGCACTCAAAAGAAGAGGGGTTAGACGGCAATTCTATTTACTGTTGTGTCCTGTGATTAATATCCTAATCGTTGCAGCCACATACTCTATGGTATGCTCAACTCTGTTTCACCTTACTCGTTATCAGAATGCACGGATGCACAGAGGCTCGCAATTTCACGCTGACAGGTTCGCACTGCAAGCAGTGTATGTCGCACACGGAACGCAATGTGATCGAGAGTATCGACTTATTCCTGAAAACGGTAAGGTGACTGAATAAAACAAACTATCACATTGATTGTTACGACTGTTAAAGGGCAGTTTTGCTAGAAAAGGGATCTTCACCGGAAGGAGTTTGTTTGTAGGGGTAAATCAAAATCGCCGGTTTATTCTGCAACCCTCATGGCGTACCCGCATCGATTCGAATTGGTAGATCCGCTACGGAATACTAATACCTGCTTGAAGCGTCTCAGCGACCGAAGCATTGGGTAATTGCCGCGTGAATTGCGGTCAAAGTTATGATTACATCGATTGTGTATTGCTAATTGTGGTGCATGTTTTTATCTTTGTGCATTACTCTAATTTAGGTTTGTAACAGATGTGGATCCTTTTCGCGGACCTTGCAAAACATATGAGATCAATATGACAATATATGTTCACTTGTTTTACAACTTATGTGATAATTTCATTCCTGAAATATTGAATGTTGAAGCTAGCAATGAATTTACGTGTTGATACGGGTAGTTGCTGTAGTTGTATAGTTATTGAAAACTTTAGGTACAAGCATGTATTACCTATCATTTTTCATTGTAAATGTTGCCGTCAACTTATAACACAGCCATGTTAGAACAAAGCGGCATATTTCCCATTTAAGCGCAATTGTCTGCTGCTCTCTGACCTGGGGCAAACGCATTATCATCATTACACAACCATTTTAGAACTCGCTTAGAGAGAACCAGGGGAAACACAAAGTTGATATTATTGGCGTCCAAAAACGCACATATAGTAATAAATACATCTGACATATTTGCATTACTCTGATAATGCAAATCATTGCGAATAATTCTTTGTTACCTGGTGTATCATGGTGAAAAAGGCATTGCTTTTCGAGTTAACAAAATGATATAAGGCTCGCCTTGCTTTTCATATCAGTCATTTGATCAGCTCATCGATGCAGCATTTTGCAAAGACAAGAGTATTCATCCAATTGCAGATGGTCACCGATACTCATAGTAATAACCATGATAGGATGGGCGTCAGAGAACAGTAAAAAAGACGCTAGCTGCTAAGTTAACATATCCGTGCTCAGCTATTTGCTCATGTCTCATGTAAGGATGTTTTATACGCGACTCGTCGGGTGGGCTAACCGTGGTAGGACTGATACCCATAAGGCTAAGTGGTACGTCTTTTTTGTCTAGTAGTGAAATAATCCTGAAACTCCTGGGTTGATGTTTATTGCCCATGGGATAAATCGTGTCTGTATGCATTAGCAGACTGCGTATCCAAAACCAACACAAGGTAAGTACTGGTCGGTCATGAGAAAATTTCACCATAAACACGAGCAAATTATTCGCCAAATCGCCGTTTTTCATAACGTGATATTTGCGAATTGCTACTGATTACCAGCGACTTCGGTATATATGTCGTTCCTTAAAACGTTGGATACGCAGACTAGACCGTAAGTACCAAGACAGTATGCAATTGGGGGCTGTTATAAGCTTAGAAATAGTTTGGTCACTGCAGCACTGTGTTCCATGCACCGGCGATAGGGGAATGCCTCTTATCCATACGCACGTCGTCTTGTTATAAAGCTGGCCCTTGTGAGCTTATGGTCGCCTTCCCTTCCGTGGTTGATGTTACATGCTGTTAGATACGTGTTGTCATTGTTTACACTTACATGACACAGTGGCGGGTAGAACATTAATATTTGCAAGAGAGAGTAACACTTATCATTGTCTGTTCGATCATAGCTATGCAGATCTGCTGAATAGATTGGTCGTGCTACCCCTATTACAAATTGATATGTATCACCGGTATTGCTACCACACAAAAATGAGCATCATACGAGGGCTCCCAATTACTATACAATTTGGAATGTACCATTCACACGGCTTATATACGGCTGGACATAATACTGAGGATACATTGCAACGATGTCAGTGTATCAAAACACAAATACTGGTACAATAACCGAATGGCAGCCAGTTGCCATTCTCTTTTCAATAAAGAAGACTTATCATTATAGCAAAACATGCTACTGTCGTCGAGGACAATGAAATTGGTCGCAATGAAGGTACGGACACACAAAATATTAACCAATTACAGACACTTGCATGTTTACCTTATGTTTACCTTAAGCTTATTGCCCTTTTGCCCACCATTAAATCAATCGCCGGACCCGTAAAGTTGACTATGCTGGTAATCTAAGCAGCAATAGTCCCCATGAATAAGTGATTAAAAATTCCAGCAATATTATTCGCACGCAGGGCAGTTTACTTTATTCTGCTAAGGAAATAGTCAATTAAAGCAGGACAGAAGCAAAACAGGGTATATATCAGTGGAAACTGAGCAACTTTTAATCTTGCCATATGGACAAAACTACAAGTATCACATTAGGATATGTTCGTAAAATCGCATGTAATGGTAATTGGAGTGCTACATGCATGCGTTCCTTGCGAGATTTCTTTACCTCTGCTTTACTAATAATTGTTCGCTGAGACTTAACCATAAAGGCTTTGCACGGACGATCACCGGTTGAGGGTCTCTGCTCACGTAACAAAAATACCAAATGTTGGACAGCATCGCATTTTGAGTTGCCTGAGGAATGCTTTTGGTTCATATTTCGGTAATGAATATATGAAATTATTTCTCGCTGTGAAATAGCCATTATTATAATAAAAAGAACAGAATCTACGTAACCGCATTGCAACTTATTCCCATTAGTGCCATGTCTATGCCAAGCAGACATCTAAAGGTCAATCTCCAAAAACGGCGCCTCATAAGTCGCTGACAAGTTGCACTGTAAAACGACGCTAAACTTCATGTCACTAATACCCGAAAGGATGTTTCGTCTGGTCATCCAGTTTGTTAGTCGTCGATGCTAGGCAGGAACAGATTGTCATCAGATTGTAGTGGCAGCATAAAGGCAATACTATCGTCATTCAATGCAAGTTTCTGTCCCACATAACTGTCATTGGTCCTATGCTTAGGCATATAGTGACAGATGATCATTGCCAATGGAATAGTTTGCGTATTCAATCTAGTATCGAGAGGTTGTCAAGAATTACAATTCTATGCTTAAGGGCATATTGACCATCTTTGCCTACCCCTTGTCACCAACGGTTGATTCAATTTCGCGATTGTGGTGAGCTTGCATCATTACATGTACAATACAGCCCTCAACCCTATCAAGTAGTAATGATATGTCAAACGGCACCGTGGCATCAGTATAGCTTTAATTGATAACAAATCCAACATTTGCGATTTGAACAACACCTTTGTACTGCAAAAAGATGTATGGCTCAAATGCATTTATGTAACCCGAGATGTACAGCATGTTACGATTGAATCTAATTAGTCAATATACAGCAACAAGATATAAATTCAGCATCATGCTATCTGTTGTACGTTTTAACAGCTACCACTGCAAGCACCAAGCAATCATTTAACATTGATTTGGATAGTTATAAACGTACCATAATCTATTGAGCACAATTTCGCTTCCTGAACCTTCGCACTATCGGAGCTACTTAAATATGCAAGATATCACGAATCTGCACACAACGATAATGTATGGCAGATGTCTGCAAACGTAAATTGTCTCAAATAGGATCGCATATCTAGTAGACATTTGCCGAAGGGGGTTTCTTTTCTATATGACAGTTTGCTTCATTAACACGTCAGATAAACGTCGTGCCATAATGGAAAGGGCACAATTGAAGACTAATGTGTTTGAGGGATACTTAAGGTAACGGCTCCACCAAGCAGCAATTGTTTTATCAATATTATGCGAAATATGGGAAACATATGGCGTTTGATATACTCCTGGCACACTATTTTTTCTTAAATCACTTCAGACGACAAAGCAGAAAAGAATGCTATAACTGTTTATGGGACTTCATATTTTCGATTTTGGATGCAGTTCATACATATTTGTCAATTTGTAAATTTACACAATATGGACTTTTGACGGTCATGCTGATACATCCCAGGATGTCAATTACACTTACGATGTTGAATTACAATATAGCTTAAAAGGTTGGAGAAAGTGAACGGCTCGGGAGCTGAAAACGTCTAAGATCCTGGTATATCAATTCATAGTTTCAGAAACCTGAGCAAACACCCATTAATGTTACTTAATGCGAGTAATTGTCGGTACGGAACGCTGTGTTATATCATTATGGGTTAAAATGTTAAAGGACTGTATCAAATAAGCTACAATGTGATGTCTGGTGAAATTTCATATCGTTGCTAGAACGCAAATGTGAAGAGATGGTCGTATTTCTTTTGAGAAACCTTAACCGTCACCTTACATAATTGACTCATCGTCGCGATAACCACAATCCTAACATATCGTTTTAATGGAAGTATGGCGAAGAAGTAATCATGTATCTGCACTATTCTAACATTTGGCCGAGAGAACCATGCTTCCCTTATTTGTTCCATTGAAATGAAATTATTCCACGCTTTATCTTAACTCATATTGCTATATAACCTTATGTGGATATATGTAAAACGGTTAATTAGTATCGGAGCAATGATCTATGTAGTATATAGGCGCTGTCTATTGTTGCGCGCAACAAAATCGCCACATTTGTTATCATAGAAAATATTGATCATTAACTTTCACGTGCGTGCATGTATGCATATAATTTTGGTTACGCCATTATATGATACTACCCGGGCATTGCCTACGAGCTAGCAGATTCCAAAATCAGTACATGGTGGATTGAAGCATTAGCTCCGAGTCAAAATTTCAGATGATAATCCTTATAAATTTATTTGCTGTATTTGTGCTATGCTGCTATAGTAATTGTACATCGGTATGAACCACAAGCCGCTCGAAGGCTGTCTCCCTTTCCACAGTCGTATACAATATAATCTTCTGGTTGCATAAAATAGTCGGATTTGTACATTAATTTACTGATCTATTGCTTCTTGCAAATCTATTAAAACCACAGAACGCAAGGAGATTCCATCATAGCCTATTAGTGGAGAACGTCCAGACAATGTATTGCTCTTGTTCACAGCCAATATAAACCGTTTACTCAGGTAGGGAATCTCCGTGGCAGCAGTTGTGCGAAAACATATCTGATCGCTTTAATGATAAATGAGGATTTCGCGAAATTGACGTAGGAGAACAATGCAATACCCTGCTATGAAACACATGGTACTTTATATGTCCAGGTTGCAAATTTACCGAGCGGGATGCAGTCAATTTTAAATCACTGTAATATCTTGTGATGCACTGTGTTTTCAGGTTTCAAAATATCAGCGGCTTTACCGATAAAACTTTTTTTTTTCATTAACAGGCAGGAAGTATCTGATAAACATGACTGTTGTTTGTATTTTGTCAAATGATAAAACCTGTACCCTCGAGTATGGATGACAACAGTTATTTTCTGACAAGTCGAACTATGTAAATTACGATCATTCATTCATAGACGAAAGTGTAGCTAAGTTTATTTTCACGATGCCCACCGGGGAATATTAAGCTGATTATGGCCCGAATAACAGAATTGCTCCCGGTTTTCCTCAAGTCATACAAGGCACAGAGGCTGTATACTTTACCCCTGAAATGTACGAAAGTGGAAGGCCCTACACTTCTAGAGAAACAAAAGCAGTTGTTGTTAAAACAATGCATGGCCTATCCGTCTTTGTTTACTGTAATATTTTATTTACCGTAAATGTATAGCGCGCTATGCATGGTCTTGTCAGTGAAAAACTGATGAGGCTGAAAATTATATAGTGCTAATCAATGCCATCACTATGTTCACCTTCAAGCTTAATGCACGTATTGGCCATAAGACCATGTTAATGCATCCAGTTTAAGTAATCCCCCTACCTAACGGCCGTGCGTTGGTACGCCCATACGTGCTCGTTTTTAATAATGGATTGAACGGTCAATGAAGATGATTTATATTTACATAACATTATCTTGTGCAACCAAACACAGATAAATCAAGCAGTTATGACGAAAATCCACAGCTTAAACCAGATAAGAAGTAATAGTGAAAATAATTAATTTTTGAAAGATGGCAAATAGACTGCAAACATAACTCGCGTACATATCAATATAAATATGTCTTTAACAAACAAATCATTGGTCCGTAATACAGAAAATGTGCTGTGGTGATTTTGCTGTCGGTCTGTTATATCCGATTGAACAGCAACGCATTTCTATAAAGTTCGATGCGCTATGTTTTGTGCCAAAAGCTGTTGTATGGGTAGTGCCGTTAATGAAAAATACATTACCAAAACAGGTATGATATGAACATTTACCGTAACCGCGTGAGAGCTCAATAAAGTCCGTCATATTCGCCTTGCCCCGAGTTTTAGCGTAGGGTATACGTGTACTGATATTCTGTTCAAAATTGTACCAATTGGAGTTGATGCATCAATGACGAAATTAACGTATTATTCCTCAAGTTCCGCTCATACCAATGCACGCTTGTATGTGCGCATAGATTCGGCTTTGAAAGTCTTTTTTCCCAATCACAGTTCTGGATTCTCAAATAAGGCGAACATGATTAGAATTAGCACCTAAAAATAGATTTGACTGGTGGCACTGGGTAATAACAAGAGGTCAATATCAATTGAAGTGGCCAATGTGTAAATTACCCTCTAAATCGGCTGCTTAGTAAGAGAGTTGAACTTTTGTAGCATATTGTTGTTGTTGGCTTAGAATACCAATTAACGAGGAAAACAGCTGGAGTATGCAGGTTACGCAGGCTTCACTACACTTGTTTGTAATATAGCTCACAATCATGCATTGTGGAATCTTACCTTTATGATAGGTCACCTAAGATAGTTTTACAAATAAATACTTGCAAGACGGCGAATTATGTTTGGATTATACGGCATGTAACTTTTGGTTACATCAGCGAGTGTGCTAATGTTTAGAATGTAAGGGTATCAAATAAAGCAGTTTTAAGGCAATTTGACTGTAAATGAATGCTAATTAGACTAATTTTCGAATAATGATAATTGTGTTTTCACAGGCGTCAATACCAGGCGTAATACCGCTCGTAACAAATGTCGATGGTAACACGTAATTGCGTTTAACGACACGTTTGATAAAGGATCGTGACAGCAGTGTTGAGGGAGATGATGGCAGTGATAAATAAGCAGTCTTGAACCGAGAATCTGCATGACGCATCCCCTTTCAATGAGCAAGCTGCTGGCGCCGGAAGCAGTGCGGCAACGTCCAGCAAGTGCCAGCGAGTCCGTTGATATTCATCTGTTCAATCCAGATTAACGGACGTCTTACTGCTTGTAAGATTCAATGTAATATATATTGCGCGCCATTTGCGGCATTTAATCCAGTTAGCATTTATGTAACAATGACGATGATTAGACACTTATTGTCTGTCCCTATTATCAATATCCAAAGAGGCTACAATATTCGATGCCGGGACAACGTTGTGTGGACGGTAATCGCGTTCAACATTGCCAAATATAACAAATATATAATTGATCTCACAATTTTGCATCGGCGTATGATGATCTCATCACCAGGGTCGTATAAGGACCGGAAACCTTTAAATTTCATCACCTCAACCTCTGAAAGGCTGAAGCTCAGATATAAAAGAGACGTTCAATTATCGACAACATAGGCATTGTGCTTGAATTGGTCATATAAACCATACGTTTAAAAATAAAGCCTGTCACAGTTTAAAAATGTTTTGCACAATGCACTCTTTTGAATTAGAAATACAAATACAATAAGTCAATAATTTGTTAGTTGTAGTATCATTATGAAGGCTAGCTTAATGGGTACAATGTTATACGGCTAGTACTTTATTGAGGCAAAATTATTCTAAATTATAGTTATATAAACATATAAATATATATATATATATAAATATATATATATATATATATATATATATATATATATATATATATATATATATATATATATGTATATATATATATATATATATATATATCTATATATATATATATATATATATATATATATATCTATATATATATATATATATATATATATATATATATATATATATATATATATATATATATATATACGAACGCGACGCGACCTTTGGTGGGCAAACTGCCAATCTTTCGTAGACATGGGTCCACGAAAGGTTATACCGCTATGTCGACATAAAGTCAATAATGCGCATTATCGTTCAAAAAGTTTGAAAACATTTCGGTTACGTACGAAGATAACCTTTTAGGAATGATTTCAGTGATTTTTAAATATTATAGCAAATTTTAGCAATTAACGATTCGTTAGCATAACTTGAAAACGTCAATATCTTCCTTAAAACCATATGTTCTCTCACCCAAATGGTCGAAAGAATGCTTAAACATGACTGTTGGATGTGTATATTCTAAATATTAGGATATTTGATTGATTTAAAAATTTTATTACCGAAACCTCTTTTTTTTCTTTATTCATCTATATTTTATATCGCAAAACATTGCTGATCGTTCATATTGATCACATCTATAATAGATAATATTTCTCTAATCAATGATGGATGAAAATCAATGATGGATGATAACAAGATATCGGTTTTCCACAAATATACGAAATATATATGGGCACGAAAGGTTGGATTCGTGCGTATAAATCAGTGTCTTGACCTTTCGTGGACCAACAGTATACATAAGGAATAAAAAAATATTTTTATTTACATTAAACATTTCCATTACATCAATCAATATATGCAAAAAATGAACGAATGGTTGGATCATGGTTTATCGACATATAAAAAAAGTATATATATAAAAAATATATATATATATATATATATATATATATATATATATATATATATATATATATATATATATTATATATATATATATATATATATATATATATATATATGACGATATATATATATATATATATATATATATATATAGATATATATATATATATATATATATATATATATATATATATATATATATATATATATATATATATATATCCTATATATATTTGTATTTTGCTAGACATGTCTTTGGAGAAAATATCCTTGGCCAAACTTTCGTATCATGACTGGTTTGTGCGCGCAAGTTTACTCAGAAAGAGCATAACTTATTCAAACTATTTTATGAGTCAGTATCTCAAGGCCTCATTTGATAATTCCCCATCGATGATGCATAGATCAGTTCTAGAGCATACGGGTCTGAAGTTGGCTGGCACACAACGAGAGAGAGCACTAAACTAATATGTATGTTTCACGGAAATGACAACCGCCCCGCTCGGACTCTGCAATGCATGAGTCGACTTTTTAAAAATTGGAATGCTTAACTGACTTTTTTTATATATACGTTATATATATTGAACAAGCGAGGTTCGTTAGACATAGCATGAACACCCGCAACTACGCACAAAAGCGTACTTTGAGTTTGAAGGTTGCTTTAAAGACTTTGATGAAGAAATAGATTATCTGGTCAACCAGAAAATAGATTCGCAGCTTTTGGTCGAAATTGTATAGGATTTTGCTCTGTTTATGGTTAGAAATGTAGGACTAAGGAAATGGGACAGAAGGTTTCACATGGCTAAATGAATTTGGTATTGTGATTCAGAGAATATGTAAGCCTCGTATATGCTTGCATGTGCATTCGTGAGATTCTGGAACGGTATGAACAGTGAGGGGTATCAGATATATACCAAGCATATCAACGAGATGATCATGTCCACGCTCAATTCTAAGATATTGAACGGCGCACCCTGGTATGTTGCCATAAGGATATCACAATCGACACTGATAGTCAATTAAACTGTCCGTAATTTTGGAGACATCCGTCAAATCAAATAAACATAGATTTTATCTGAGTTCATATTGCATTCATTTTCTATTGAAACCTCATTTGTCTCTTGTAAGCTTCGCTGGTTCTCTGTGCTTATTAGAGGTTGTTGGTGCTATCGACAATCGACACTGATAGGTGCCGATTTTTCGGACAGTCAAACATTAGTTTACGATTTTCATCGGAAACAACCCACCTGATGTTAACTACTTCCGTAGCTTGCATGCTACCAGCCTACACCAGAGAGCTAACGCGCTGGTCAATCGCTATTTCCCCGAATATAGGTTATGCTTTGCATGATAACTCCGGAATGGCTTCGTTTGTCCAGCATTGTCGTTCAGTCAACGACAAATATCTTATTATCACGTAATAATATAGGACTGCGTTGACAACCCTACATCGGAGTGATAGTTGCGCATACGTTTGAGGTGAATCCTTCATGGTTAATGTTTATCAGACGTCACTAATCAGCACAACGTTATCTATATACGTTGCTACTAGCCGTCTCTGGCCAACGTATTATTTGCCATATACTAATCGATAATCTTCAACCAGTGTAATTGTATTCATAGATTAAGTCTGAGGCGACGAAGTCGAAGCTGTCTTACTTTGAAAGGAAACCATGTTATGTTGCCATTGATGATCTAATATCAAGATCGGGCTCCATCTAGCACAGGCAAGTCAATTGGTCTAACCAGTAGCATTTGGCGCAAGGTTGTGCTGCATGATTAAAAGTTGTTTTGACATAATATTGTTCCATTTTACTGACCTATTGACCAGTACATCGTAAAAAAAAACAATTCCTCTCAGAACGCAGTCATAATCTATCGTTAATTACGTTTAGCCAGAAGAAGTCACAACAGTGATGTCATATTTTAAGAGATGTCGGTGCAAAAATAAAGCCAATCTCTTACAAGGTTCAAATATGTCAAAAAAGATAGATTAATTGATTGAATATAAACTCAAGCGTATAAAACATTTCCGCGTACCTCTTTTTGGAGTAATGTGTGAGCGTTTGTCGGATTATCTCGCAAACCTTTGTGCACTTTTGCATCTGCTGCACGCAATGCAAGTAAGGAAGTCAGACGAGATGCGACAATGAATGAGAAGTGTCATGTATTCACTCCATTTTGTCATGTCGCCATTATAGGCACGTCTAATACGCCTGAATGCGACACAATACATGTCATGTCAACTTCTGCAAGACTTGTTTTGTCTTGAGCTCTCGACTCTCATGAATTGCCGCATATAATCAAGTATTCCAATTAAATGTCGTCAAATTGACGCTACAACCAGAGCAGTCCTTCATTTATCTGTCGCTTTACCGTAATGCTATTACACCAGGGGTGCAATTTTAATACCTCCTTGAATCGAATTTGGCATCCAAATGACGATATATATGAGGCTCAATGTCATGTCAACTTACGCATGCGCATCATGGTCGAATTATTGTTTTAACAACGATGACAGATACAACGTGGACACAAATGGTAACCTCACAAAACAGAAACCGAATTTGCAGTGACTTACACATTATTCATGCATTAATGAATAACTTACGCATTCGTTATGAATGTTATGTAGCTGAGACGACGAAATTCATGCGATGGTTCATTACGAAACCGGTAAGGTTAAGACAAATCACTTCCTTTTACTGCATGCTATCAATTGTGCAAGAATGATATGTCTTACCTTCGCATTGCAAATAAATGCACAACCGGTTGCTACCAGCTACAAGATAACCTCATATATCGTCATGAAAACAATGTCATATAATTTTGTTTGAACATATCATTTTTATCAACGCTCTGAGACGCCACGTCTTTGTGAACTAAATATACGACTAGTTGCAAGTGTTAGTTTAAAATTGACTCACATTAGATCAATTGACCACATTAATGCATTCTATTTTTAGCATGACGCTTTCTTTTAATTATAATGTGTTAACTGACAAACCATCCAATATCTCTTGGGCAAATACTAGCAGCTTATATTGTCTGCATGGTTAAGTCAGAATGACACTCTAAGGGAGCTTTAGAGGAAAAATAAGCTTTCTAATTATCAACGAGATGCTCACATGATGACAGGTTTGACATGAATTATTTCGTTTTGACCAAGATGTTAACTCAAGTTGCTGATTGGCACAAGCAGATCTATGCAACGTGTATGGAGGCCAACTAGCATCCTCTGTCCATAATGATCGAAGGAACATTGATTATCGTTCACATATGCAGATGAGGCTAAAATATGGCTAGCAAAGTAGAGAACATTGACAACTATCCTGCTTTTACCGACAGATATGATAAATAGCTCATACAGTGAGTGGTTTTAAATCATGAAAGAAGGCAATATGGAGACGCTATAATTCTTAACATATGCTGATGATACAAACCACCGCATGATCTTTAATGTTATCTAACGGCATCCGATACCAGGCGGATAATCGCTCCAAAATATATAATATATACTGCAACTAATGTATGACAGTGTGACCAATAAATTAATAATTGCATTGAGCGACACGTTTGGTGTAGCTTCATCATGAAAGCGAGGGTTGAATATGACCGCTATGTTAAGGAAACAGTCACGTACCTAGCATCCCTTTTGGATGTGTAGACTATTATCGCCAGCAAGGTTCCAATCATCAAGTGGTAGATAGGCCTCTGATGGGGCACAATGCACATGGTGTACGCGTCATTTGGGCATTTTAACTAAATATATCGAAACAAAACCACCAGTGACAATCAACAATTTACTGATAGTCTGCTGCGCTTATCCGACCATTATTATTTATGTCCAAATAGACTACGTGCAAATGAAACACCGATGTCATAATGCAATGTATCCCCTACCCACTTGGCTAAATGAAACAAGTAAGTAATGCGAAGTCTAGTTATTATAGTGGCTTAGGTTGAGCTACTCGGGGGGTCTGATTAGGACGGGAATGTCATCTGTAGCACTAAGGGGACGGCTGAAGGTCACATGTGAAAGAAAAGTTTCATAAAATCTCCACGACGCATCGTGTGTAACCATGGCTACAACAACTCTCTCTATTAGAACAAAATCAGTCCCCGAGCTTATATATAGTAGAAAATGCTTTTATGCTATAAAGGATAAATGTACCATCATCGTAATACTTACACTTGATATGACCTTGTCGTACAACGGGGTTACAGTCTGTTGAGAAGCTTGTATATTCTCTTTCGCAAACGTTTTTCTGTTCACCCTTCCTAAGCTTAATTGCGGTAGGGTAGGACAGCGGATGTATTTCGGCTGCATGAGAAAATGTAAACGAATTGCTGCTTTGACTCCAAGGTGTACATAATCGTATTCCAACAATTACAGATTCAAGGCGTTCAATTTTATTGTGCAATCGGAGCTGCTGACGATACACACTTTCCTGTCTCAATATTACGGCTGCCACTGTCTCAATGGGCTTCAATATTGGCAAAAAACGAGCAGCTCCCAATATATACGTGACGTGATGGGAGGGCTGCCTTATGGGTGTGAGCAATTTTTCGTGGAAAAGAACATTTTTAATCCGATTGGTGAATTCCCATATTCCATACAAATACCCGCCTGCCGCCACTATGTGATATTTGCCATTAAATTGGATAGTGTATCGTCTCGATATTTTGCTGTGTTTGATGGCGTTTGATAAGGTGGAATTCTATCCCGTAAATTATTAAATGATGATCTATCATGTCTGTTGGTGAAAAACGATACTTGACGAGGACGATCTATGTCTGATGTCGCACAGTGGCAACGGGCTGCAGTTAGTTGCTTACAACAACATGCTACGAAATATTTTGGGTGCTCAAAAAGAGACCGTGCCAGCAAAAGGATCATCTTAAACAGTATCCCAGGATTTCAATTATTTGAATATCGACCTACGTATTTGAAGAAGGATAGAACTCTCCAATAACTTGTTAATAAAATCTTTGAATGGTTGTTACATAATACGGGCTGGTGCCAAATGGATCCATTGGTATCGTATTTTATATGCATGCCTTGAACGCTTACTTACGCGCATGTCTCGTTTACTATGTGCCCGGCGCCTGAAATAAACTATTATTATTAGTATTATTATTTTCTATAAACCATGTGTACATTCAGCTAGCCCCGTATTACACCTTAGTTTCTAAGCAAATGGACTAGGAACACTTTTAATTGTACTTGAGTGGCTGCTTAAATACAAAAGCTTGCCGAGGTAATCGCAATATTGCGATGTTGCGGAATGAAGTTCATACGATCGTGTTCAAACAAACATAATTAAAAGAAAAAAGCAAACATGATATGTCATCGCCGTTAACTTTGCTCCATTGACCACATAGCTTTTATCTCCCTGTGCAAGGAGTAATGACCACAAGACAAGGACATTCCAGTGATTAAGCGCAGGTTCCGTTTGGCATTGTATCGGATGTAGAAGCGCAGTTATATAGAATTGCCCCACATTCTGTATTGAATACATCGACAAATCTCTTTGTTTGAGCAATGATGGGCGCATACATACAAAGTATCACGTTCCAATATTAATGTGTATCTACTGCACAACGTGTATGGTTTTCAGATACTATGGCTGCAACAGTCCGCATAGCAGATTTACCACATCATCTCTTTGCTGAGCTAAATGCAAGTTTGCAAAGGTCAACGCTATCCGCAAGAGTAAAAGAGAAGTCGTTTAAAGAGACAACGCTGCTCATGAGTAACGCACAGTTAAGCACTGCATTATGTTCTTGAGACAAACTATCTGCCATAATATACATCTTTCTATACACTTTACTCATCATAAGCGTCGGCTCAGAGACGCTACAATGCTAATAAGGCATTTAAGTGTGGACAGAGTAGTTCACGTAAGATATACAGCCCCTGATAAACATTGATGGCTGCTAATGAGAGCTCAGCGTGTGGTTGTTATTGCAGCCAAATGGGAAGATAATTCTTTGATTAATATAAAAATATATGTACATATACATATATATATTTATATATATATATATATATATATATATATATATATATATATATATATATATATATATATATATATATATAGATATATATATATATATATACACATATATATATATATATATATATATATACATATTAGTATATTTGTATATTCTTATATTGTTTATTATATATTGCTTCTGGGCGTATATATATATATATATATATATATATATATATATATATATTATATATATATATATATATATGTATATATATATATATATATATATATATATATATATATATATATATATATATATATATATATATATATATATATATATATATATATATATATATATATATATATATATATATATATACATATATCTATTTTTATATTCTTATATTGTTCTGTTGGTTAACTCATGCGTCAAAGGTAAAGCTCGATCAACAAGTAAAAGTAATTATTTGCTAAACCGACAATCTGATAGTTTTACATTGTCCTGACATTCGGTCAGTGAACCCAATAACGTGCTTGGCCTATTGTAATCTAATATCGGATGACTTATCACTTATATGCAGAGCCAAATTATATGTTGCGCTTGAAATTTCGGGTTTGCTCATTCAACGCTCCAGACGCCGAACGAGAGCTGGAATGGTAACATGATGTCACTGAAATCGAGGTGTCAGTCTAAAGCGGGAATGCAACGGAATTACGGTTGCAACAATAATTCACGCACGTAGATTGTAAACATTAAATAATTTTATATTTTGAGAGATACTTTTAATCCAGCGTTATCTCGACAATGATGTCCGCAAATGACTGCAGATGAATAAAATTCATTTCCCAACCATAACTTGTGAAAAGTCCGGAGTAGCGTGACATGGTCCACACGTAATATCTAGGCCAATTTCATTCATCGGCAGGTTCTCGATAAACTAAACAACTTTCATATTGCGTGATACATCGGGAATATATCGTCGTGTGTCAAGCATTCAGAACTCTTTTACCAAGAAACAATGAAATGCTTTTACGTCAAGAATAATATCAATTTCGCATTTCTTACTTAAGGGCCTTTCAAACCGCTGTGTTAAAACTTTGTGCTAGACTGTTTGCGTAAAGTATTTGTGAAGAGTGCAAGTCGTTGTTTTACCTGTTTGCGATGATTAAAACTACATTTTAATATCTCAATTGAACCGTGCAATCTACCTATGCGTTAAAGAAATGTTCGATTAACGATTAACTTATAACTTATGACTTACCACTTAAATGCAGTAACAATTAACATGATGCACTCGGAAAAGACGATGTGTAAGTCCAGTGCGTGGATGGATATTTGTTTGAGCCTTCATAACGCTACTTGTCACATATCGCCTAAGTAGAATTTAATCATATTCCCGGCAACCGCCATTTTCATGTGTGAATAACCATATTCACATTTGTGATCTGAGTTAGCTTGCTTACCTTTGACGCCAAATTGATGTCGTATCAAATCACTCTGATCGTTACGGGATAATGCCATCACAACGTTTGAAAACAATGAACTGTGCTTGGGGCGGCTTATATAAGTTAATTTTTGACATAATTGCTCACAGGTAACGAAGGGTAGATATCGTGAAAACGTGTTAAGCTGCTGCTCATACTATATATATATATGTATATATATAACAACATATATATATATATAGATATATATAGATATATATATATATATAGAGATATATATGTATACATATATATATATAAAAAATATATATTTATAGATAAATTTTTAACCTATATATATATGAATATATATATATATATAAATATCTATGTATATCTATCTATATATGTTATATATATATATGAATATATATATATATATATATATATCTATATATATAAACATATATATATATATATATTGATATATATCTCTATATTTATATATATATATGCATATATATATACTAATATAAATTTATATATATATATATATTTAAATATATATATTTAAACATGTATATATATTTATAAATATAGATATATATATATGTAAATGAACCGTGCTGATATAAGTTAATTTTTTACATAAATATATATATAAATATATATATATGTATATATATGAAATCATGCAGTATATCATGAATTTGCATGCTATTTGGTTTGCGAGCTTTAGCCAATGACGTGACTTAACTAATTTACGAAGAACAGATTAGGCATTTATATGCCTCATAGTCAGAAGGATATTAGTAGCTCGGGTTTCAGTCTCTCCTGCTATCAATGTTATTGACTTTTACACGCAATATATGGCTTTTTTCCTAGAGAGTCTTCGATATATTGTTAGTTCTCGCCTTATTTTCTTACTAAAATATTTGTTTATTTGAGTTTACTGACAATAGGTCTCAACCCCTCAGCAGATTTTAAAACCCCGGGCGTCCGGCATGATTTTAGCCTCATTATGTTCTTCTCGTGCATTCTCGCTAGCAAGAGTTTGGGACCATCCACGGAATATGTACCTCCATCGTCACCTATTAACACCATTATAATGTATTGGAAGTGGGATATTATAGTAGAGCTAAAAGGAACTATAATGTTATATTGTATGTGCGCATAGATTCGGCTTTTTTCCCAATCACAGTTCTGGATTCTCAAATAAGGCGAACATGATAAGAATTAGCAGCTTAAAATAGATTTGACTGGTGGCACTGGGTAATAACAAGAGGTCAATATCAATTGAAGTGGCCAATGTGTAAATTACCCTCTAAATCGGCTGCTTAGTAAGAGAGTTGAACTTTTGTAGCATATTGCTGTAGTTGGCTTAGAATACCAATTAACGAGGAAAACAGCTGGAGTATGCAGGTTACGCAGGCTTCACTACACTTGTTAAAACACTGTGTTTGTAATATAGCTCACAATCATGCATTGTGGAATCTTACCTTTATGATAGGTCACCTAAGATAGTTTTACAAATAAATACTTGCAAGACGGCGAATTATGTTTGGATTATACGGCATGTAACTTTTGGTTACATCAGCGAGTGTGCTAATGTTTAGAATGTAAGGGTATCAAATGAGGCAGTTTTAAAGCAATTTGAATGTAAATGAATGCTAATTAGACTAATTTTCGAATAATGATAATTGTGTTTTCACAGGAGTCAATACCAGGCGTAATACCGCTCGTAACAAATGTCGATGGTAACACGTAATTGCGTTTAACGACACGTTTGATAAAGGATCGTGACAGCAGTGTTGAGGGAGATGATGGCAGTGATAAAAAAGCAGTCTTGAACCGAGAATCTGCATGACGCATCCCCTTTCAATGAGCAAGCTGCTGGTGCCGGAAGCAGCGCGGTAACGTCCAGCAAGTGCCAGCGAGTCCGTTGATATTCATCTGTTCAATCCAGATTAACGGACGTCTTACTGCTTGTAAGATTCAATGTAATATATATTGCGCGCCATTTGCGCATTTAATCCAGTTAGCATTTATGTAACAAAGACGATGATTAGACGCTTATTGTCTGTCCCTATCATCAATATCCAAAGGGGCTACAATATTCGATGCCGGATCAACGTTGTGTGGACGGTAATCGCGTTCAACATTGCCAAATATAACCAATATATAATTGACCTCACAATTGTGCATCGGCGTATGATGATCTCATCACCAGAATCGGATAAGGACCTTTGAATTTCATCACATCAACCTCTGAAAGGCTGAAGCTCAGATATAAAAGAGTCGTTCAATTATCGACAACATAGGCATTGTGCTTGAATTGGTCATATAAACCATACGTGTAAAAATAAAGCCTGTCATAGTTTAAAAGTTTTGCACAATGCACTCTTTTGAATTAGAAATACAAATACAATAAGTGAATAATTTGTTAGTTGTAGTATCATAGTGAAGGCTAGCTTAATGGTTATACGGCTGGTACTTTATTGAGGCAAAATTATTCTAAATTATATATATATATATATATATATATATAAACATATAAATATAAATAAATATATAAATCAATATATATATATATATATATATATATATATATATATATATATATATATATATATATATATATATATATATATATATTTATGTATATATATACACACACACACACATACATATATGCATATATTTATATATGCAAGAACGCGACCTTTGGTGGACAAACCGCCAACCTTTCGTAGACATGGGTCCACGAAAGGTTATACCGCTATGTCGACATAAAGTCAATGCGCATTTTCGTTCAAAAAGGTTGAAAATATTTCGGTAACGTACGAAGATAACCTTTCAGGAATGATTTCATTGACTTTTAAATATTATAGCAAATTTTAGCAATTAACGATTCGTTAACATAACTTGAAAACATCAATATCTTCCTTTAAACCATATATTCTCTCACCCAAATGGTCGGAAGTATGCTTAAACATGACTGTTGGATGTGTATATTCTAAATATTAGGATATTTTATTGATTTTAAAATTTTATTACCGAAACTTTTTTTTCTTTATTCATCTATCTTCTACATCTAATTATATCGCAAAACATTGCTGATCGTTCATATTGATCACATCTATAATAGATAATATTTCTCTAATCAATGATGGATGAAAATGATAACAAGATATCGGTATTCCGCAATAAATCAGTGTCTTAACCTTTCGTGGACGACCTTTAGAGGACCAAAAGTATACATAAGGAATAAAAAATTAAAAGATATTTATATTTACATTAAACATTTTCATTACATCAATCAATTTATGCCGCATGAATAATCAACAATTAGTGACAGAAAAAAAGTACTTCAAAAAATTGTCAACGAATGGTTGGAGTCAACGAATGGTTGTAGTCGTCACTATATATATATATATATATATATATATATAGATATATATAGATATATATATATATATAGAGGAGAGAGAGAGAGATATAGAGATAGAGAGATATAGATATAGATAGATATCTATATCTAGAGAGAGAGAGAGAGATATAAAGATATAGAGAGATATAGATATCTAGAGAGATATATAGATATCTATATCTAAATAGAGATATATCCCATAACTATATAGAGATATATATATATAAATATATATATATATCTATATATCTCTCTATATATATATCTCTATATATATATATATGTTTCTCTCTATGTCTATATCTATCTGTCTCTATATATCTACTCTCTATATCTCTCTATATCTATATATATATATATATATATATATATATATATATATATATATCTATATATATATATTTATTTATATATATTGCTAGACATGTCTTTGGAGAAAATATCCTTGGCAAAACTTTCGTATCATGACTGGTTTGTGCGAGCATGTTTACTCAGAAAGAGCATAGCTTATTTAAACTAGTCAGTATCTCAAGGCCTCTTTTGGCAATTCCCCATGGATGATGCATTGCGCAGTTCTAGAGCATACGGGTCTGAAGTTGGCTGGCACACAGCGAGAGAGAGCACTAAACTAATATGTATGTTTCACGGAAATGACAACCGCCCCGCTCGGACTCTGCAATGCATACTTTTCAAAAATTGGAATGCTTAGCTGATTTTTTTATATATATGTTATACATATTGAGCAAGCGAGGTTCGTTAGACATAGCACGAACACCACGACTACGCACAAAAGCGTATTCCTGAGTTTGAAGGTTGCTTTAAAGACTTTGATGAAGAAGTAGATTATCTGGTCAAACATAAAATAGATTCGCAGCTTTTGGTCGAAAATGTAGAGGATTTTGCTCTGTTCATGGTTAGAAATGTAGGACCAAGGAAATGGGACAGAAGGCTTCACATGGCTTAATGAATTTGGTATTGTGATTCAGAGAATATGATAGCCTCGTATATGCTTGCTTGTGCATTCGTGAGATTATGGAACGGTATCATATATATACCATGCATATCAACGAGATGATCATGTCCACGCTCAATTCTAAGATATTGAACGGCGCACCCTAGTATGTTGCCATAAGGATATCGCATGAACTGACAGAGGTTTGATGATTTAATGTTCTAAATCATAGTCTTGGACGTCTTTCAGCGACCAGCACGGTTCAAAAATGTCATCGTTGCGGACATTTAATTAAAAGCAGTTATAATGAACCCAACATTTTATCACATTGTTATAGTATAAGGTCTATATCAAACATAGATTACCTTATACTGAGTTATTATATGCATACATTTTCTATTTACATCATTTGTCTACTTGTAAGTCATTAATATTCAGAGGACTATCTCATCTTCTCTCGATTGCTTAGTTAGAGGTTGTTGGTGCTATCCACAATCGACACTGATAGTTAATTAAATTGTCCGTAATTTTGGAGACATCCGTCAAACATAAGGTTTATCAGTTCATATTGTTCTTGCCTGCAACCTATTCTATGCCTCGCTGGTGAGCTGTACTTATTAGGCACGTTCCGTCATCGAATGTGGGTGCCGATTCGGACAGTTAGACGATTCATCGGAAACACCCACCTGATGTTAACTACTTCAGTAGCTTGCATGCTACCAGCCTACACCAGAGAGCTAACGCGCTGGTCAATCGCTATTTCCCCGAATATAGGTTATGCTTTGCATGATAACTCCGGAATGGCTTCGTTTGTCCAGCCTTGTCGTTCAGTCAACGACAAATATCTTATTATCACGTAATAATATAGGACAGCATTGACAACCCCACATCGGAGTGATAGTTGCGCATACGTTTGAGATGAATCCTTCATGGTTAATGTTTATTAGACGTCACTAATCAGCTCTAGGTTATCTATATACGCTGCTACTAGCCGTCTCTGGCCAGCGTATTATTTGCCATATACTAATCTATAATTTTCAACCAGTGTAATTGTATTCATTATTTAAGTCTGAGGCGACGAAGTCGAAGCTGTCTTACTGTGAAAGGAAACCATGTGTATGGTGCCATTTTTGATCTAATATCAAGATCGGGCTCCATCTACCACGGGTAAGTCAGTTTGTCTAACCAGTAGCATTTGGCTCAAGGTGGTGCTGCATGATTAAAAGTTGTTTTGACATAATATTGTTCCATTTTACTGACCTATTGACCAGTACATCGTAAAAAAACAATTTCTCTCAGAACGCAGTCATAATCTATCGTTAATTACGTTTTGCCAGAAGAAGTCATAACAGTGATGTCATATTTTAAGAGATGTCGGTGCAAAAATAAAGGGTCAAATATGTCAAACAAAATAGATTTAATTGATTGAATATAAACTCAAGCGTATAAAACATTTCCGCGTACCTCTTTTTGGAGTAACGTGTGAGCGTTTATCGGATTATCTCACCTTTGTGCGCATTTGCATCTGCTGCACGCAATGCAAGTAAGGAAGTCAGACGAGATGCAAAAATGTATGAGAAGTGTCATGTATTCACTCCATTTGTCATTTGATGGCGCCATTGTAGTCACGTCTAATACGCCTGAATGCGACACAATACATGTCATGTCAACTTCTGCTAGACTTGTTTAGTCTTGAGCTCATGAATTGCCGCATATAATCAAGTATTTCAATTAAATGTCGTCAAATTGACGCTACAACCAGAGCAGTCCGTCATTCATCTGTCGCTTTACCGTAATGCTATTACACCAGGGGTGCAATTTTAATACCTCCTTAAATCGAATTTGGCATCCAAATGACGAAATATATGAGGCTTAATGTCATGTCATGTCAACTTACGCATGCGCATCATGGTCGAATTATTGTTTTAACAACGATGACAGATACAACGTGGACACAAATGGTTACCTCACAAAACAGAAACCGCATTTGCAGTGATTTACTCATTATTCATGCATTAATGATTAACTTACGCAGACGACGAAATTCATGCGAGAGTTCATTACGAAACCGGTATGGTTAAGACAAATCACTTCCTTTTACTGCATGCTATCAATTGTGCATGAATGATATGTCTTACCTTCACATTTCAAATAAATGCACAACCAGTTGCTACCTGCTACAAGATTACCTCATATATCGTCATGAAAACAATGTCATATAATTTTGTTTGAACGTATCATTTTTTTTATCAACGCTCTGAGACGCAACGTCTTTGTGAACTAAATATACGACTTCTTGCAAGTGTTAGTTTGAAATTGACTCATATTAGATCAATTGACCGCATTAATGCATTTTATTTACAGTATGACGCTTTCTTTTAATCAAATTGTGTTAACTGACAAACCATCCAATATCTCTTGGGCAAATACTAACAGCTTATATTGTCTGCATGGTTAAGTCAGAATGACACTCTAAGGGAGCTTTAGAGGAAAAATAAGCTTTCTAATTATCAACGAGTTGCTCACATGATGACAGGTTTGACATGAATGATTTCGTTTTGACCAAGATGTTTACTCAAGTTGCTGATTGGCACAAGCGGAGCTATGCAACGTGTATGGAGGCCAACTGGCATCCTCTGCCGATAATGATCGAAAGAACATTGATTATCGTTAACATCTGCAGATGAGGCTTAAACATGGCTAGCAAAGAAGAGAACATTATCCTGCGTTTTCCGACAAATATGATAACTCATACAATGAGTGGTTATAAATCATGAAAGAAGGCAATATGGAGGAGCTATAGTTCTTAACATATGCTGATGATACAAACCACTGCCTGATCCTTATTGTTATCTAACGGCATCCGGTACCAGGCGGATAATCGCTCCAAAATATATAATATATACTGCAACTAATGCATGACAGTGTGACCAATAAATTAATAATTGCATTGAGCGACACGTTTGGTGTAGCTTCATCATGGAAGCGAGGGATGAAGATGACTGCTATGTTAAGGAAACAGTAACGTACCTAGCATCCCTTTTGGATGTGTAGACTATTATCGCCAGCAAGGTTCCAATCATCAAGTGGTAGATAGGCCTCTGATGGGGCACAATGCACATGGTGTACGCGTCATTTGGGCATTTTAACTAAATATATCGAAACAAAACCACCAGTGACAATCAACAATTTACTGATAGTCTGCTGCGCTTATCCGACCATTATTATTTATGTCCAAATAGACTACGTGCAAATGAAACACCGATGTCATAATGCAATGTATCCCCTACCCACTTGGCTAAATGAAACAAGTAAGTAATGTGAAGTCTAGTTATTACAGTGGCTTAGGTTGGGCTACTCGGGGGGGGGGGGGTCTGATTAGGACGGGAATGTCATCTGTATCACTTAGGGGACGGCTGAAGGTCACGTGTGAAAGAAAAGTTTCATAAAATCTCCACGACGCATCGTATGTAACCATGGCTACAACAACTCTCTCTATTAGAACAAAATCAGTCCCCGAGCTTATATATAGTAGAAAATGCTTTTATGCTATAAAGGATAAATGTACCATCATCGTAATACTTACACTTGATATGACCTTGTCGTACAACGGGGTTACAGCCTGCTGAGAAGCTTGTATATTCTCTTTCGCAAACGTTTTTCTGTTCACTCTTCCTAAGCTTAATTGCGTTAGGGAAGGACAGCGAATGTATTTCGGCTGCATAAGAAAATGTAAACGAATTGCTGCTTTGACTCCAAGGTGTACATAATCGTATTCCAACAATTATAGATTCAAGGCGTTCAATTTTATTGTGCAATCGGAGCAGCTGACGATACATTACTGCTATAATCAGACATCCATGTATTGTACCTATATTGTAAATACCAACTGCGCGTCACTCCTGTCCACTGTGATGCTGTTCAAATGGTATAACATATCAAAATTCGATTACACACATTTACTTCTCAATGCGTCTGTTTGAGAATACCTTACATGCTCGTTGAGCAATGTATTTCATTATGTATATTAGAAGTAACAGGAGTTGATAAGACTAGATAAGACATTAAGCACATATACATTAAATGATAACAATAAAATTTGACTTCGTAGCATAGAATCTTTTCATTCACTTCGTCCCCAACGGTGTATCATTCTAATTAATTGCTTGAGTAACTCGCTCTGGTATATTATACATTTTTCTATCGCTATCATATAGCGATTTGTCGGCACTTTCCTGTCTCAATAGTACGGCTGCCACTGTCTCAATGGGCTTCAATATTGGCAAAAACGAGCAGCTCCCAATATATACGTGAATTGGAGGGCTGCCTTATGGGTGTGAGCAATTTCGTGAAAAAAAAAAAAAACCATTTTTAATCAGGTTGGTGATTTCCATATTCCATACAAATACCCGCCTGCCGCCACCATGTGATATTTGCAATTAAATTGGATAGTGTATCGTTTCGATATTTTTTGCTGTGTTTAGTGGCGTTCGATAAAGTGGAATTCTATCCCGTCAATTATTAAATGATTATATAAAGAGACCGTGCCAGTAATAAAATTTCCTCAAACAGTATCCCAGGATTTCAATTATTTGAATATCGACCTACGTATTTGAAGAAGGATAGAACTCTCCAATAACTTTTTAATGAAATCTTTGAATGGTTGTTACATAATACGGGCTGGTGCCAAATGGATCCATTGGTATCGTATTTTATATGCAACGCATTGAACGTTTACTTACGTGCATGTCTCATTTACTATGTGCCCGGCGCCTGCAATAAACTATTATTATTAGTATTATTATATTCTATAAACTATGTGTACATTCATCTAGCCCTGTATTACACCTTAGTTTCCAAGCAAATGGTTTCAGAACACTTCTGATTGTACATGAGTGGCTGCTTGAATACAAAAGTTTGCCGAGGTAATCGCAATATTGCGATGTTGCGGAATGAAGTTCATACGATCGTGCTCAAACAAACATAATTAAGAGAAAAAAAGCAAACATGATATGTCGTCGCCGTTAACTTTGCTCCATTGACCACATAGCTTTTATCTCCCTGTGCAAAGAGTAATGACCACACGACAGGGACATTCAAATGATTAAGCGCAGGTTCCTGTTGGCATTGTATCAGATGTTGAAGCGCAGTTCTATAGAATTGCTCCACATTCTCTATTGAATACATCGACAAATCTCTTTGTTTGAGCAATGATGGGCGCATACATACAAAGTATCACGTTCCAATATTGATGTGTATCTACTGCACAGCGTTTGTGGTTTGCAGATACTATGGCTGCAACAGTTCGCATAGCAGATTTACCATATCATCGCTTTGCTGAGCTAAACGCAAGTTTGCAAATGTCAACGCTATCCGCAAGAGTAAAAGAGAAGTCGTTTAAAGAGACAACGCTGCTCATGAGTAACGCACAGTTTACCACTGCATTATGTTCTTGAGACAAACTATCTGCCATAATATATATCTTTCTATACACTTAACTCACCATAAGCGTCGGCTCAGAGACGCTACAAAACTAAAACGGCATTTTAGTGTGGACAGAGTCGTTCACGTACGATATACAGCCCCTGATAAACACTGACTAATGAGAGCTCAGCGTGTGGTTGTTATTGCAGCCTAATGGGAAGATAATTCGTTGACTAATATAAAAATATATATGTATATATATATATATATATATATATATATATATATATATATATATATATATATATATATATATATATATATATATATATATATATATATATATATATATATATATATATATATATATATATCACTCTGATCGTTACGGGTTAATGCATTCACAATGTTTAAAAGAATGAACTGTGCATATATAAGTTAATTTTTGACATAATGGCTCACAGGTAACTAAGAGTAGATATCGTAAAAACGTGCTCATACAATATTATATAGATATATGTATATATAAATATATATTTGCATATATATATATGTATGCATATATATATATATATATATATATATATATATATATATATATTTATATTTATATGTATATATATATAGCAACATATATTTATATATATATGTATACATATATATATATAAATATATTTGTAGATAAATTTATGAATATATATATATGAATATATATATATATATAACTATAACTATATATCTATATGTATATCTATACATATATAAACATTTATATACATATATATTTACACATATATATATGTATATATATATATGTATATAGCTATTTATATATATATGCATATATATATATATTTATATTTCTATACATGAATATATATATATATATTTATATATATGTATAAACATATATTTATATAAACATTTATATATGTATATATATATATGCATATATATATACTAATATAAATATATATATTTATATTTATATATATATAAATATGTTTTATATTTATATATAGATATATATGTAAATGAACTGCGCTTATATAAGTTAATTTTTGACATAAATAGATATATAAATATAAATATATATATGAAGTCATGCAATATACTGTCACATGCTCTCCAGGCTACATACTCAAATCATTGAAATCCTCCTTGCATAGAGTATCCACGTGTATGGCACCATATGGATACAATGCCATTTATCTGGCTTACATGTTCCTTAATATCCATGGTTTTGTTGTTTACCTAATACTTACATGAGATCAGCAATAGATAACCCACTATGAGAAGGTAGTGCGTGTCATCAAGCTAACGCCTTAATACATATCCAGACATGTTACGGAACAACTGAACTAGAATGCAGCCCAAAATATGCGTCATATACTGCATTAGTTATATTTCACTTTGTACAAAAGCGCGATAGCATTATATGTTATAGACTTATAATGATAAGGCTGACTTGATTTAACGGACTTAAAATATTATATAATACACTATAGAGACGCTGAATGAGGTGCATGATAAAAGGGATAGCATCAATGTTTCCAAAACGATACTATGTGCGTTTTGCAAATTGAAATACTTAATTATCGAAGTGAGTAAATGCTGCTTGTGTTCAAGGAATGCTTTTCTTTAATCGTACCTAGGCGTTATAGGTTAAGCATGCGATAAAATGAAATGATATATTACTCACTGTAAATTTATCGAATCGCCACCGCGGTAGTCTTCAGAGCAAATCCATTGTGTTTTGAGAGAATTTACATGTCCTGCTTCGCAGTGTCTAGCACAACATGTCACACTTCTAAGTTCGAGTTGAAGAACAGCATAATGTTGCTGCTATTCCAAATGTATTTATGTTAACGAGTTGTAGCGCCTGCAGTTGCAATTCTAACTACTTTGATAACAATTCATTTGGGATTGCTCAATTATTTTATAAAGTTTTAAATTCCATGCAAGCAATGACGTAATTAGTAGTTAACTATCCTTTGGCTTTCGCGAACATCTTTAAACAATATACTATTTACCAGTAAATCCTGATCTAGCGTTTATAAGACACATGGAATTCTGGTTTTCTTTGAAGCAACCACTTATTGCTAGGCTAGTGCACACATGCTTGATGGTAATGCTTTACCAAACGTTCATAAACAAATTATTGCCTTCGGATAGTGGAGCTTCAAATAACTTCGGATAAACAATCGTATGAATGAAGTGCTAGACTAACACCCTAAGCTTCGATGATTTTAGAAGCAACACAATCGCACTCGAAAGCCAACCTCATCGACTGCGAAGATTGTATATTAGTAAATGTCGAAGCATTATGCACAGTGTTACTGATATCACGAGCCACGTTTAAATTAGGTCTGACAAAATTTAAGACGGAAGAGTTTATTTTATCTTAACACATCATAATGCTTCGACTACCTGAATATCAGACTGATATTCTTTTGTAGGTCATCAACTGACAACAGTTACAATTTCATTGGTCATTCATTGTTTTTTTCTATAATATATATTAGAGTGAGGCTCACCCGGGCATACATTGTTGCAAAATGTAGGTAGTAAGTCGATTATATGTGCGTTTTGCGACAACCACGCCCAGGAGCGCGCATGATTGGTTATGTCATAGCAGTGTTTTCCCCGAACATGTCTTGTAGTATTAAGTGTTTTCGATTCCCTACATTTATGGTGTTGAATTTCAACGAATTTGTAGGAATTGGAATGCAAGCCCACTATATTGTTTTACCCATCCACTTTTGGGGATGGTGGATTACGACAGCCTACATTGTTCAAAGGCATGCATATTGAGTCAGTGCTATTATCAATCCGAGATATTTAACGGATCAACTAGAGCCACTTAATATGCAACATAACCCGGAACCACTCGGTCTAATGGATCTGAAGAGTAATTCCTCCTCATCCTTGATCTCATCGGCTTAGGTTGACCTCCTTGGGCAATATGGTAGGCATGGAAAATGATTTATCGTTAACGATGACAGCTCCATCTGTGATGAAGGTCATGCGTAAAGTAGGACTAACGGCATCCGGTACCAGGCGGATAATCGCTCCAAAATATATAATATATACTGCAACTAATGCATGACAGTGTGACCAATAAATTAATAATTGCATTGAGCGACACGTTTGGTGTAGCTTCATCATGGAAGCGAGGGATGAAGATGACTGCTATGTTAAGGAAACAGTAACGTACCTAGCATCCCTTTTGGATGTGTAGACTATTATCGCCAGCAAGGTTCCAATCATCAAGTGGTAGATAGGCCTCTGATGGGGCACAATGCACATGGTGTACGCGTCATTTGGGCATTTTAACTAAATATATCGAAACAAAACCACCAGTGACAATCAACAATTTACTGATAGTCTGCTGCGCTTATCCGACCATTATTATTTATGTCCAAATAGACTACGTGCAAATGAAACACCGATGTCATAATGCAATGTATCCCCTACCCACTTGGCTAAATGAAACAAGTAAGTAATGTGAAGTCTAGTTATTACAGTGGCTTAGGTTGGGCTACTCGGGGGGGGGGTCTGATTAGGACGGGAATGTCATCTGTATCACTTAGGGGACGGCTGAAGGTCACGTGTGAAAGAAAAGTTTCATAAAATCTCCACGACGCATCGTATGTAACCATGGCTACAACAACTCTCTCTATTAGAACAAAATCAGTCCCCGAGCTTATATATAGTAGAAAATGCTTTTATGCTATAAAGGATAAATGTACCATCATCGTAATACTTACACTTGATATGACCTTGTCGTACAACGGGGTTACAGCCTGCTGAGAAGCTTGTATATTCTCTTTCGCAAACGTTTTTCTGTTCACTCTTCCTAAGCTTAATTGCGTTAGGGAAGGACAGCGAATGTATTTCGGCTGCATAAGAAAATGTAAACGAATTGCTGCTTTGACTCCAAGGTGTACATAATCGTATTCCAACAATTATAGATTCAAGGCGTTCAATTTTATTGTGCAATCGGAGCAGCTGACGATACATTACTGCTATAATCAGACATCCATGTATTGTACCTATATTGTAAATACCAACTGCGCGTCACTCCTGTCCACTGTGATGCTGTTCAAATGGTATAACATATCAAAATTCGATTACACACATTTACTTCTTAATGCGTCTGTTTGAGAATACCTTACATGCTCGTTGAGCAATGTATTTCATTATGTATATTAGAAGTAACAGGAGTTGATAAGACTAGATAAGACATTAAGCACATATACATTAAATGATAACAATAAAATTTGACTTCGTAGCATAGAATCTTTTCATTCACTTCGTCCCCAACGGTGTATCATTCTAATTAATTGCTTGAGTAACTCGCTCTGGTATATTATACATTTTTCTATCGCTATCATATAGCGATTTGTCGGCACTTTCCTGTCTCAATATTACGGCTGCCACTGTCTCAATGGGCTTCAATATTGGCAAAAACGAGCAGCTCCCAATATATACGTGAATTGGAGGGCTGCCTTATGGGTGTGAGCAATTTCGTGAAAAAAAAACATTTTTAATCAGGTTGGTGTATTCCCATATTCCATACAAATACCCGCCTGCCGCCACCATGTGATATTTGCAATTAAATTGGATAGTGTATCGTTTCGATATTTTGCTGTGTTTAGTGGCGTTCGATAAAGTGGAATTCTATCCCGTCAATTATTAAATGATTATATAAAGAGACCGTGCCAGTAATAAAATTTCCTCAAACAGTATCCCAGGATTTCAATTATTTGAATATCGACCTACGTATTTGAAGAAGGATAGAACTCTCCAATAACTTTTTAATGAAATCTTTGAATGGTTGTTACATAATACGGGCTGGTGCCAAATGGATCCATTGGTATCGTATTTTATATGCAACGCATTGAACGTTTACTTACGTGCATGTCTCATTTACTATGTGCCCGGCGCCTGCAATAAACTATTATTATTAGTATTATTATATTCTATAAACTATGTGTGTACATTCATCTAGCCCTGTATTACACCTTAGTTTCCAAGCAAATGGTTTCAGAACACTTCTGATTGTACATGAGTGGCTGCTTGAATACAAAAGTTTGCCGAGGTAATCGCAATATTGCGATGTTGCGGAATGAAGTTCATACGATCGTGCTCAAACAAACATAATTAAGAGAAAAAGCAAACATGATATGTCGTCGCCGTTAACTTTGCTCCATTGACCACATAGCTTTTATCTCCCTGTGCAAAGAGTAATGACCACACGACAGGGACATTCAAATGATTAAGCGCAGGTTCCTGTTGGCATTGTATCAGATGTTGAAGCGCAGTTCAATAGAATTGCTCCACATTCTCTATTGAATACATCGACAAATCTCTTTGTTTGAGCAATGATGGGCGCATACATACAAAGTATCACGTTCCAATATTGATGTGTATCTACTGCACAGCGTTTGTGGTTTGCAGATACTATGGCTTCAACAGTTCGCATAGCAGATTTACCATATCATCGCTTTGCTGAGCTAAACGCAAGTTTGCAAATGTCAACGCTATCCGCAAGAGTAAAAGAGAAGTCGTTTAAAGAGACAACGCTGCTCATGAGTAACGCACAGTTTACCACTGCATTATGTTCTTGAGACAAACTATCTGCCATAATATATATCTTTCTATACACTTAACTCACCATAAGCGTCGGCTCAGAGACGCTACAAAACTAAAACGGCATTTTAGTGTGGACAGAGTCGTTCACGTACGATATACAGCCCCTGATAAACACTGACTAATGAGAGCTCAGCGTGTGGTTGTTATTGCAGCCTAATGGGAAGATAATTCGTTGACTAATATAAAAATATATGTATATATATATATATATATATATATATATATATATATATATATATATATATATATATATATATATATATATATATATATATATATATATATATATATATATATATATATATATCACTCTGATCGTTACGGGTTAATGCATTCACAATGTTTAAAAGAATGAACTGTGCATATATAAGTTAATTTTTGACATAATGGCTCACAGGTAACTAAGAGTAGATATCGTAAAAACGTGCTCATACAATATTTATATAGATATATGTATATATAAATATATATTTGCATATATATATATGTATGCATATATATATATATATATATATATATATATATATTTATATTTATATGTATATATATATAGCGACATATATTTATATATATATGTATACATATATATATATAAATATATTTGTAGATAATTTATGAATATATATATATGAATATATATATATATAACTATAACTATATATCTATATGTATATCTATACATATATAAACATTTATATACATATATATTTACACATATATATATGTATATATATATATGTATATAGCTATTTATATATATATGCATATATATATATATATTTATATTTATATACATGAATATATATATATACATTTATATATATGTATAAACATATATTTATATAAACATTTATATATGTATATATATATATGCATATATATATACTAATATAAATATATATATTTATATTTATATATATATAAATATGTTTATATATTTATATATAGATATATATGTAAATGAACTGCGCTTATATAAGTTAATTTTTGACATAAATAGATATATAAATATAAATATATATATGAAGTCATGCAATATACTGTCACATGCTCTCCAGGCTACATACTCAAATCATTGAAATCCTCCTTGCATAGAGTATCCACGTGTATGGCACCATATGGATACAATGCCATTTATCTGGCTTACATGTTCCTTAATATCCATGGTTTTGTTGTTTACCTAATACTTACATGAGATCAGCAATAGATAACCCACTATGAGAAGGTAGTGCGTGTCATCAAGCTAACGCCTTAATACATATCCAGACATGTTACGGAACAACTGAACTAGAATGCAGCCCAAAATATGCGTCATATACTGCATTAGTTATATTTCACTTTGTACAAAAGCGCGATAGCATTATATGTTATAGACTTATAATGATAGGGCTGACTTGATTTAACGGACTTAAAATATTATATAATACACTATAGAGACGCTGAATGAGGTGCATGATAAAAGGGATAGCATCAATGTTTCCAAAACGATACTATGTGCGTTTTGCAAATTGAAATACTTAATTATCGAAGTGAGTAAATGCTGCTTGTGTTCAAGGAATGCTTTTCTTTAATCGTACCTAGGCGTTATAGGTTAAGCATGCGATAAAATGAAATGATATATTACTCACTGTAAATTTATCGAATCGCCACCGCGGTAGTCTTCAGAGCAAATCCATTGTGTTTTGAGAGAATTTACATGTCCTGCTTCGCAGTGTCTAGCACAACATGTCACACTTCTAAGTTCGAGTTGAAGAACAGCATAATGTTGCTGCTATTCCAAATGTATTTATGTTAACGAGTTGTAGCGCCTGCAGTTGCAATTCTAACTACTTTGATAACAATTCATTTGGGATTGCTCAATTATTTTATAAAGTTTTAAATTCCATGCAAGCAATGACGTAATTAGTAGTTAACTATCCTTTGGCTTTCGCGAACATCTTTAAACAATATACTATTTACCAGTAAATCCTGATCTAGCGTTTATAAGACACATGGAATTCTGGTTTTCTTTGAAGCAACCACTTATTGCTAGGCTAGTGCACACATGCTTGATGGTAATGCTTTACCAAACGTTCATAAACAAATTATTGCCTTCGGATAGTGGAGCTTCAAATAACTTCGGATAAACAATCGTATGAATGAAGTGCTAGACTAACACCCTAAGCTTCGATGATTTTAGAAGCAACACAATCGCACTCGAAAGCCAACCTCATCGACTGCGAAGATTGTATATTAGTAAATGTCGAAGCATTATGCACAGTGTTACTGATATCACGAGCCACGTTTAAATTAGGTCTGACAAAATTTAAGACGGAAGGGTTTATTTTATCTTAACACATCATAATGCTTCGACTACCTGAATATCAGACTGATATTCTTTTGTAGGTCATCAACTGACAACAGTTACAATTTCATTGGTTCATTGTTTTTTTCTATAATATATATTAGAGTGAGGCTCACCCGGGCATACATTGTTGCAAAATGTAGGTAGTAAGTCGATTATATGTGCGTTTTGCGACAACCACGCCCAGGAGCGCGCATGATTGGTTATGTCATAGCAGTGTTTTCCCCGAACATGTCTTGTAGTATTAAGTGTTTTCGATTCCCTACATTTATGGTGTTGAATTTCAACGAATTTGTAGGAATTGGAATGCAAGCCCACTATATTGTTTTACCCATCCACTTTTGGGGATGGTGGATTACGACAGCCTACATTGTTCAAAGGCATGCATATTGAGTCAGTGCTATTATCAATCCGAGATATTTAACGGATCAACTAGAGCCACTTAATATGCAACATAACCCGGAACCACTCGGTCTAATGGATCTGAAGAGTAATTCCTCCTCATCCTTGATCTCATCGGCTTAGGTTGACCTCCTTGGGCAATATGGTAGGCATGGAAAATGATTTATCGTTAACGATGACAGCTCCATCTGTGATGAAGGTCATGCGTAAAGTAGGACTAACGGCATCCGGTACCAGGCGGATAATCGCTCCAAAATATATAATATATACTGCAACTAATGCATGACAGTGTGACCAATAAATTAATAATTGCATTGAGCGACACGTTTGGTGTAGCTTCATCATGGAAGCGAGGGATGAAGATGACTGCTATGTTAAGGAAACAGTAACGTACCTAGCATCCCTTTTGGATGTGTAGACTATTATCGCCAGCAAGGTTCCAATCATCAAGTGGTAGATAGGCCTCTGATGGGGCACAATGCACATGGTGTACGCGTCATTTGGGCATTTTAACTAAATATATCGAAACAAAACCACCAGTGACAATCAACAATTTACTGATAGTCTGCTGCGCTTATCCGACCATTATTATTTATGTCCAAATAGACTACGTGCAAATGAAACACCGATGTCATAATGCAATGTATCCCCTACCCACTTGGCTAAATGAAACAAGTAAGTAATGTGAAGTCTAGTTATTACAGTGGCTTAGGTTGGGCTACTCGGGGGGGGTCTGATTAGGACGGGAATGTCATCTGTATCACTTAGGGGACGGCTGAAGGTCACGTGTGAAAGAAAAGTTTCATAAAATCTCCACGACGCATCGTACGTAACCATGGCTACAACAACTCTCTCTATTAGAACAAAATCAGTCCCCGAGCTTATATATAGTAGAAAATGCTTTTATGCTATAAAGGATAAATGTACCATCATCGTAATACTTACACTTGATATGACCTTGTCGTACAACGGGGTTACAACCTGCTGAGAAGCTTGTATATTCTCTTTCGCAAACGTTTTTCTGTTCACTCTTCCTAAGCTTAATTGCGTTAGGGAAGGACAGCGAATGTATTTCGGCTGCATAAGAAAATGTAAACGAATTGCTGCTTTGACTCCAAGGTGTACATAATCGTATTCCAACAATTATAGATTCAAGGCGTTCAATTTTATTGTGCAATCGGAGCAGCTGACGATACATTACTGCTATAATCAGACATCCATGTATTGTACCTATATTGTAAATACCAACTGCGCGTCACTCCTGTCCACTGTGATGCTGTTCAAATGGTATAACATATCAAAATTCGATTACACACATTTACTTCTTAATGCGTCTGTTTGAGAATACCTTACATGCTCGTTGAGCAATGTATTTCATTATGTATATTAGAAGTAACAGGAGTTGATAAGACTAGATAAGACATTAAGCACATATACATTAAATGATAACAATAAAATTTGACTTCGTAGCATAGAATCTTTTCATTCACTTCGTCCCCAACGGTGTATCATTCTAATTAATTGCTTGAGTAACTCGCTCTGGTATATTATACATTTTTCTATCGCTATCATATAGCGATTTGTCGGCACTTTCCTGTCTCAATATTACGGCTGCCACTGTCTCAATGGGCTTCAATATTGGCAAAAACGAGCAGCTCCCAATATATACGTGAATTGGAGGGCTGCCTTATGGGTGTGAGCAATTTCGTGAAAAAAAAAAAACATTTTTAATCAGGTTGGTGTATTCCCATATTCCATACAAATACCCGCCTGCCGCCACCATGTGATATTTGCAATTAAATTGGATAGTGTATCGTTTCGATATTTTGCTGTGTTTAGTGGCGTTCGATAAAGTGGAATTCTATCCCGTCAATTATTAAATGATTATATAAAGAGACTGTGCCAGTAATAAAATTTCCTCAAACAGTATCCCAGGATTTCAATTATTTGAATATCGACCTACGTATTTGAAGAAGGATAGAACTCTCCAATAACTTTTTAATGAAATCTTTGAATGGTTGTTACATAATACGGGCTGGTGCCAAATGGATCCATTGGTATCGTATTTTATATGCAACGCATTGAACGTTTACTTACGTGCATGTCTCATTTACTATGTGCCCGGCGCCTGCAATAAACTATTATTATTAGTATTATTATATTCTATAAACTATGTGTACATTCATCTAGCCCTGTATTACACCTTAGTTTCCAAGCAAATGGTTTCAGAACACTTCTGATTGTACATGAGTGGCTGCTTGAATACAAAAGTTTGCCGAGGTAATCGCAATATTGCGATGTTGCGGAATGAAGTTCATACGATCGTGCTCAAACAAACATAATTAAGAGAAAAAAGCAAACATGATATGTCGTCGCCGTTAACTTTGCTCCATTGACCACATAGCTTTTATCTCCCTGTGCAAAGAGTAATGACCACACGACAGGGACATTCAAATGATTAAGCGCAGGTTCCTGTTGGCATTGTATCAGATGTTGAAGCGCAGTTCTATAGAATTGCTCCACATTCTCTATTGAATACATCGACAAATCTCTTTGTTTGAGCAATGATGGGCGCATACATACAAAGTATCACGTTCCAATATTGATGTGTATCTACTGCACAGCGTTTGTGGTTTGCAGATACTATGGCTGCAACAGTTCGCATAGCAGATTTACCATATCATCGCTTTGCTGAGCTAAACGCAAGTTTGCAAATGTCAACGCTATCCGCAAGAGTAAAAGAGAAGTCGTTTAAAGAGACAACGCTGCTCATGAGTAACGCACAGTTTACCACTGCATTATGTTCTTGAGACAAACTATCTGCCATAATATATATCTTTCTATACACTTAACTCACCATAAGCGTCGGCTCAGAGACGCTACAAAACTAAAACGGCATTTTAGTGTGGACAGAGTCGTTCACGTACGATATACAGCCCCTGATAAACACTGACTAATGAGAGCTCAGCGTGTGGTTGTTATTGCAGCCTAATGGGAAGATAATTCGTTGACTAATAAAAATATATGTATATATATATATATATATATATATATATATATATATATATATATATATATATATATATATATATATATATATATATATATATATATATATATATATATATATATATATATATCACTCTGATCGTTACGGGTTAATGCATTCACAATGTTTAAAAGAATGAACTGTGCATATATAAGTTAATTTTTGACATAATGGCTCACAGGTAACTAAGAGTAGATATCGTAAAAACGTGCTCATACAATATTTATATAGATATATGTATATATAAATATATATTTGCATATATATATATATGTATGCATATATATATATATATATATATATATATATATATATATATTTATATTTATATGTATATATATATAGCAACATATATTTATATATATATGTATACATATATATATATAAATATATTTGTAGATAAATTTATGAATATATATATATGAATATATATATATATAACTATAAACTATATATCTATATGTATATCTATACATATATAAACATTTATATACATATATATTTACACATATATATATGTATATATATATATGTATATAGCTATTTATATATATATGCATATATATATATATTTATATTTCTATACATGAATATATATATTTTATATATATGTATAAACATATATTTATATAAACATTTATATATGTATATATATATATGCATATATATATACTAATATAAATATATATATTTATATTTTATATATATAAATATGTTTATATATTTATATATATAGATATATATGTAAATGAACTGCGCTTATATAAGTTAATTTTTGACATAAATAGATATATAAATATAAATATATATATGAAGTCATGCAATATACTGTCACATGCTCTCCAGGCTACATACTCAAATCATTGAAATCCTCCTTGCATAGAGTATCCACGTGTATGGCACCATATGGATACAATGCCATTTATCTGGCTTACATGTTCCTTAATATCCATGGTTTTGTTGTTTACCTAATACTTACATGAGATCAGCAATAGATAACCCACTATGAGAAGGTAGTGCGTGTCATCAAGCTAACGCCTTAATACATATCCAGACATGTTACGGAACAACTGAACTAGAATGCAGCCCAAAATATGCGTCATATACTGCATTAGTTATATTTCACTTTGTACAAAAGCGCGATAGCATTATATGTTATAGACTTATAATGATAGGGCTGACTTGATTTAACGGACTTAAAATATTATATAATACACTATAGAGACGCTGAATGAGGTGCATGATAAAAGGGATAGCATCAATGTTTCCAAAACGATACTATGTGCGTTTTGCAAATTGAAATACTTAATTATCGAAGTGAGTAAATGCTGCTTGTGTTCAAGGAATGCTTTTCTTTAATCGTACCTAGGCGTTATAGGTTAAGCATGCGATAAAATGAAATGATATATTACTCACTGTAAATTTATCGAATCGCCACCGCGGTAGTCTTCAGAGCAAATCCATTGTGTTTTGAGAGAATTTACATGTCCTGCTTCGCAGTGTCTAGCACAACATGTCACACTTCTAAGTTCGAGTTGAAGAACAGCATAATGTTGCTGCTATTCCAAATGTATTTATGTTAACGAGTTGTAGCGCCTGCAGTTGCAATTCTAACTACTTTGATAACAATTCATTTGGGATTGCTCAATTATTTTATAAAGTTTTAAATTCCATGCAAGCAATGACGTAATTAGTAGTTAACTATCCTTTGGCTTTCGCGAACATCTTTAAACAATATACTATTTACCAGTAAATCCTGATCTAGCGTTTATAAGACACATGGAATTCTGGTTTTCTTTGAAGCAACCACTTATTTCTAGGCTAGTGCACACATGCTTGATGGTAATGCTTTACCAAACGTTCATAAACAAATTATTGCCTTCGGATAGTGGAGCTTCAAATAACTTCGGATAAACAATCGTATGAATGAAGTGCTAGACTAACACCCTAAGCTTCGATGATTTTAGAAGCAACACAATCGCACTCGTAAGCCAACCTCATCGACTGCGAAGATTGTATATTAGTAAATGTCGAAGCATTATGCACAGTGTTACTGATATCACGAGCCACGTTTAAATTAGGTCTGACAAAATTTAAGACGGAAGGGTTTATTTTATCTTAACACATCATAATGCTTCGACTACCTGAATATCAGACTGATATTCTTTTGTAGGTCATCAACTGACAACAGTTACAATTTCATTGGTTCATTGTTTTTTTCTATAATATATATTAGAGTGAGGCTCACCCGGGCATACATTGTTGCAAAATGTAGGTAGTAAGTCGATTATATGTGCGTTTTGCGACAACCACGCCCAGGAGCGCGCATGATTGGTTATGTCATAGCAGTGTTTTCCCCGAACATGTCTTGTAGTATTAAGTGTTTTCGATTCCCTACATTTATGGTGTTGAATTTCAACGAATTTGTAGGAATTGGAATGCAAGCCCACTATATTGTTTTACCCATCCACTTTTGGGGATGGTGGATTACGACAGCCTACATTGTTCAAAGGCATGCATATTGAGTCAGTGCTATTATCAATCCGAGATATTTAACGGATCAACTAGAGCCACTTAATATGCAACATAACCCGGAACCACTCGGTCTAATGGATCTGAAGAGTAATTCCTCCTCATCCTTGATCTCATCGGCTTAGGTTGACCTCCTTGGGCAATATGGTAGGCATGGAAAATGATTTATCGTTAACGATGACAGCTCCATCTGTGATGAAGGTCATGCGTAAAGTAGGACTAACGGCATCCGGTACCAGGCGGATAATCGCTCCAAAATATATAATATATACTGCAACTAATGCATGACAGTGTGACCAATAAATTAATAATTGCATTGAGCGACACGTTTGGTGTAGCTTCATCATGGAAGCGAGGGATGAAGATGACTGCTATGTTAAGGAAACAGTAACGTACCTAGCATCCCTTTTGGATGTGTAGACTATTATCGCCAGCAAGGTTCCAATCATCAAGTGGTAGATAGGCCTCTGATGGGGCACAATGCACATGGTGTACGCGTCATTTGGGCATTTTAACTAAATATATCGAAACAAAACCACTAGTGACAATCAACAATTTACTGATAGTCTGCTGCGCTTATCCGACCATTATTATTTATGTCCAAATAGACTACGTGCAAATGAAACACCGATGTCATAATGCAATGTATCCCCTACCCACTTGGCTAAATGAAACAAGTAAGTAATGTGAAGTCTAGTTATTATAGTGGCTTAGGTTGAGCTACTCGGGGGGTCTGATTAGGACGGGAATGTCATCTGTAGCACTTAGGGGACGGCTGAAGGTCACATGTGAAAGAAAAGTTTCATAAAATCTCCACGACGCATCGTATGTAACCATGGCTACAACAACTCTCTCTATTAGAACAAAATCAGTCCCCGAGCTTATATATAGTAGAAAATGCTTTTATGCTATAAAGGATAAATGTATCATCATCGTAATACTTACACTTGACATGACCTTGTCGTACAACGGGGTTACAGCCTGCTGAGAAGCTTGTATATTCTCTTTTGCAAACGTTTTTCTGTTCACACTTCCTAAGCTTAATTGCGGTAGGGTAGGATAGCGGGTGTATTTCGGCTGCATGAGAAAATGTAAACGAATTGCTGCTTTGACTCCAAGGTGTATATAATCGTATTCCAACAATTATAGGTTCAAGGCGTTCAATTGTATTGTGCAATCGGAGCTGCTGACGATACATTACAGCTATAATCAGACATCCATGTATTGTACCTATATTGTAACTACCAATTGCGCGTCACTCCTGTCCACTGTGATGCTGTTCAAATGGTATAACATATCAAAATTCGATTACACACATTTACTTCTTAATGCGTCTGTTTGAGACTATCTTATATGTTCGTTGAGCAATGTATTTCATTATGTATATTAGAAGTAACAGGAGTTGATAAGACTAGATAAGACATTAAGCACATATACATTAAATGATGACAATAAAATTTGACTTCGTAGCATAGAATCTTTTCATTCACTTCGTCCCCAACGGTGTATCAATCTAATTAATTGCTTGAGTAACTCGCTCTGGTATATTATACATTTTTCTATCTCTATCATATAGCGATTTGTCGGCACTTTCCTCTCTCAATATTACGGCTGCCACTGTCTCAATGGGCTTCAATATTGGCAAAAACGAGCAGCTCCCAATATATACGTGAATTGGAGGGCTGCCTTATGGGTGTGAGCAATTTCGTGGAAAAGAACATTTTTAATCCGGTTGGTGAATTCCCATATTCCATACAAATACCCGCCTGCCGCCACTATGTGATATTTGCCATTAAATTGGATAGTGTATCGTCTC
>CM067348.1:46642780-46654654 GCA_034190875.2 Urechis unicinctus | reverse complement strand
CAAATTAAATTGTAACCATTTTTAGATAATAATGAAGGCAAATGCGTAAAATAAGTAAGAAGAAGCGTTCCATACGAAATAAATATCCCACTTTCAAACTGTTTGTGCAATAATGGTGTATGGGGTTAAATGTCTGAGTACTCCCTAGTGAAAGATGTAATGGTTATACTTCTTTTTATTGTGTTTATTCTATTTGACCTTACCTATAATGTTTTGCCGACTAGCATAATGCTTCAAGGTGTCATAAAGCATACTTACGTATCATGTCGACATTTATGGCTAGGCCGTTATGATGTTAAAGCTTTAATGATGGTACTGCTTTTTGAATGCAATATGCCAAGCATTGATTTACGTAACTCTCATTTTCAAAGATATTTGTAGCTCTTTTTACAAGTGATTGCAAACTAATGCATGTTATGGAGAATGCTTACCTCACTAAGTTATAAGTTGTCCGGCGTGCCTCCAATATTGAGGAAGAACAGTCATACCGATTCAAGCACAGATAACATATTCACACTTTGCATACATAAGCATCTCGACTGCATATATCTAACGGATTAACAAAAAGGGCTGTCTTTGTGACGTTTTTGAGACCATTTATATATCAACCAAGGGAAATGTATATAATAACCATTGTTTCAGTATACACTAAAATTATGCTGTCCCAGCCATTAACTTTCTAATTGGTTTACCTGTTCCTGATTGGGCGTAGCCGAATGGCCATCGTTCCATATGATAATGTATTATACCTTGCAATTACTTCATTTCAGAGACCTTAGGCAAAACAATCCATATATTACGCGATAATCAACTCTGTGTGGAGAGTGCAATGGTGTGCATGCAATGACTCATTAGCTCTAATAAAACAAACCACCGGAGTCTGAAAGCAGCTAATCAGCATGGGTCGGGAAATATCTAATATCTGATCGGGACACTCATGATATCTGCCGTAAGCACAATAACAGTTTTCGTAAACAGTTAAGTGATTTGCAAAGACAACTAGTTAGTCCAGAGTATTCAAGCAATTATTCTTGAGTTTTCGTCATTACTTGCTATGGTGTGGTTAATGGCAGCACACATTAACAATAATGTTCCTACCGTCCCAAGGACAGAGTGTCACCAATCTACGAAGGTTCCTTATGATGAAGGAGTCGGCTGCCTTTGCAGTTGTTAAGGGGCGACCTTCGGCTTTGCGACTAAATCGGGTTATGGAGTAGGCATTACTTTATCTCATTTCTGGGGCAGAATATCACCCCGCCATATAATATAACCTATCTCTGTTTGGATGGTACAATGATGTGCTTGCAATAACCCATCAGCTCCTAGATTTTTGAAGCGCCCGAGACCAGCTGCTTAACAAGTCTCATAAAGCATCAAATAACCAAAAAGGAAAATGTTCATCCCTGCAGTGGGCACAGTTACTGTTGTCGTAAAGTGTAAAGTGCTATCTAAAGACGACTGAAAAATCTCGTGTGTTCAAGCAATTATTCGAAATATCATATTTCCTTTGGAGCTAAGCCCTTTTGAAAACGCCTCGGTCATTATGAGGGAAAATTAAACATTAATATTGTTATACTAATCACGTAAGATCCGATTAATACCCATACCAAATGCATCGCAATTAACGCCTGTCATGGTAACAACTTGCTATTGCTTGTAGCTATTCTATAACAGCCATTCAATTATACCAAACACCATCCACATCACTTACTTACCTAGGAGGATATTGGTAACAAACACAAATAATAACGCCCCCACTTACCATATTCTTATCTTGGCTAAATGGGAGGTCTTAGGTGATTATATCGCTAGGTATTAGGCAAGATGCAATGTTTCTTAAGTTTGAGTAGTCTGTCGCATTTGCAGTTCTTCAGAGGGGAACTTTGGCTAGGTTACTAATTGGTGTATGAAGTAGGTTTAAATAAATTATCTGGGGCACAATGTCCACCCGCTATGAAAAGTCCATTGTTTTCTATGATCAAGTAATATAGAGGTGATCTACGCAATATAACTGTGCAAAACAACATCTATACCCAGATATTCCGCAAAGATATATCTCTATTGGGAAATTATATCAATGCGCTTGCAATATACCATTAGGTATCATAGAACAATTAACCAGTGCCTGACGCTAACGGCTGGCTACAGATATTGCAGTATTAAATAACACACCTCAAAAAAATCGCATGGCACTTCCTCTTGCTGACATTCTACACGACCGCCATGAGTAGGTCATTTTCCACAATACCCGCTATTATTAGTAAATTTGCCCGTCGCGACCACTTTGTGTGTCGCTAGTGAAGGCTTTTATGGTTTTGTAGACTCGTTTTAGTTATATACGCTATTTCAACAAAGTTTGTTCTCCCACTTGAGCTACTTAGCGACATTTGACGATGATATTAGTAGTATGTTAACTTGAATGTTGATATACAGCCTAACAAGCTGCAAAGGCAAAGTTGGGTTATTAATCAATGGTATACACTCCCGCATCAATGGTTATACACTCCAGCATCAATGGTTATACACTCAAGCACGTTGGCTTAAAATTGTTCATGTGTTTTTTTAAGCCGACCGTGTGACGTCAATTCAATATGGATTAGTTCTTCATTTCGTCGCAGGTCAAATATATTATATTTACATGATGCGACTCATCGTTCTTTTATTGTAAAATTCCACGGTTTAGCTCGGCATCAATCCTTTGCTGCGTACCTTACGTATAAATTAGTTCACAATGTATCCCCTTAAGCCAATGAGCCCGACCATCAATCCGCTGGCAAAGCCATAATCGCGACACGAGGCGGTTCCCAATTCCACTGCTATGAGTCGGTACATGTGATACTAAGAGGAGAGCTAATTTGGATTAATCATTCCTTTAATAATAAATCCTTCATGGCATCCACCCATCCGTACAGCCATGGTAAATCAAAATAATATAACAAATGCTGAAGACTTTTCAAAACCACCAAGGTGTCTGACACAGCAATTGTACAATCGGTAAACCAAGGGTGCAAGACACGCCTAAGCAAAATTGCAAAAGGCAAATGAATATGAGCGAACAAGGGAAACTCTTGGGCCTGCATAGAGCAGAGAGAGAGTTGATTGCGTAAACAAGCACAACAAACTATGCGTACTGGTGTACCGATGTACTAGCTGCAAAGTGATGCCTTTATACAATTTAGCGTATAGTATCATGTAATTCATTTGGTTAGCTACTGGACTGTTATATTTACATTATGGCAGTATATGAGTGTCATACACACGGAATTCAAACACTTGCTTAGTAAGCATATTACCGAGTATCTCATAATGCAGACGTTACGGAGGCCACATACGTTAAGGTTTAATAACGGATACGACAAAATAGTTTGGATTTGGCCCGGGGCAAACAGCTAGCGGCGTTAAGTTAGTAATAATACATTTATATCCGGATTTTACTTATCTTCATATTAATCTCGATCGCCATGTCGATATATATATTAAGTTCCTTTTGTTCCGCATATTGACTGATATTGGCATACGAAAAACGTTTTGTTGAAAACTGCTAATGAATTTATGGGTTTTAAAAACATCAATAGCCATATCAGCATAGTCAGAGATATTCAATGGAGCAGGGGTGCCTGATCATTTGCTATGGCGTGGTCTCATTTCTGTTCACAGATATTTGCAACCAATTTTAGGAAAACGAAAGCGGATATTGTATATATAAATCCAAAATTATATAACATGCTTAATCGCAATAATTGTAGTGACGTGGACTCTATCGAACAACAATATAGATCGGTTTGTAATTATGCGACAAGATCAACAAAAACTGTAAAATGCGCGCTAACGACTTACGTTAGTCGAACACTATTATATATATACATATATGTATATATATATATTTATATATAGGATATTACGCGCAAGACAAAACCGTTAATTTAAATGCCGTCTACCCCCTCTGTGCAGGAATGCATAGCAACAGCATTCGCAAGACGATGACCAAGACGTTGGTCAGCCGTACTTTAGTCTATCACATTACTGAGTTTATGCGTCACTCGACTCAATTACGCCTACAGCATAATATGTTGCTTTGTTTGTGCTATGCGTCAGAAAAATTAGGGCTAGGAGCAGCAATGTATATTTATGGCAAGCTGATAGCTTTACGAAATCGGATTCTAACAATCGAATTACGAGGACTCAATTGAGCAGGCGGTGAGGCAAAGCCGCCGTTCCAATTGACGACTTGACGCAGTTAGATGTTAGTAAACATCATGAACAATACACCAAATATGACGTTCAATGCACTGGTCCTTGCTCTGACATTACATCTGACATTTGAGGCAGTTTTAAAGGTCAGGTGTTTTGCAAAGTTTGATGAGACATACACTGCCATTTGTGGTCATACGACTCTCAAGCGCGTTGCCACGTCATAAATACGAAAAGCAAATGTCATCACTGCATATCAGCATTTTGTGTAACCGGATAGGGTATCTTACTATATAGCTTTCTTAATAGTTTGTAAACGTCCGCATTTATAGAAGTCATTAGCCAAGGTTATCTGGTAAGCAATTACAACTATTTGACATGATACAAGTCACGAGACTGATAACAAACAGGTCAGTGATGAAATAAATATGCAATAATGTTATTGTGATCCGACACAAAGAAATCGTTGCATTGTATCCGTGGCATTATTCTCAGCTGTACATAAGTTAATGACGCATTATTTAATTTGAATCGGTCTGACATTATTTAATTGTCTCCCAGCGGCTATGTCAAGCAGGTGCGATACATGACAGCTTATTCGACACCAGTCTGCCGGGGTGATGTTCTGGACCGGTGACTAATGAAGTGTTCGTTATTGCCTACTCTTAGCACATTGAGTGAACCATTTCACCTATGTACTTTCACTTCAAAGCATTATCAACGAAGAATGTCGAGTTATCCATGAGTCATTCAGTGTTATAGCGAGACATTTACGGTAATTTGAAATAGACCTGACATAATCACCGACCAAACGAGTGTCATCATGATGTTCTCATGAAGAAACATCATAACGTGCAAGAAATCCAACAAACAGCGTTTCGTCACGCTGCAAAGAATATAGGAATGATATCGCCTAGAAATTGCAACAATACGTCATATCCAATCATTATAGTAGGTATATAGTGTAAAATTACTGTTTGGCAATAATTGTCGGCATCATTATCTTGACAGCTTAATTTAGATTATGAGTCGCATGCACAGTGAACCGTGAGGCACGGGGCATGCTAATGCTGCTATTATGAAATTTGTTTCACAGAAGCAGATAATAGCAGACTTATCCGCAGGATACTCAATCTTGATTCTGTCGACCAATTGCCAGTGATGCTTGAAATAATAAAAATAAATGTAGAAGAAAGCAGGGGTACGTATTCTGGTATCATGATTATTTGAACCGCAATTGAATCATTGCATTATCTTGCCTCAAAGCCAATAGTTATAATTTGTAGGTTCAATTCGACGATGCCGTGATATAAGTTGAATGTCGCTAACTGTATAGATGTGATATCACTAAATTATCTCTACAACAACTCTAGTCCTGCAATCATGAATGTTTTTCAATATTAAGAAGCAGACTTTTGATCGCGAGATACGTGCATGAATATGCTAAAACACAAAAGGACCCAACTTCATACATTTTAGGTAACTACCTTATAAGCAAAATTATTGCTAGTTACAATCCAAATCAGACAATTCGTGGAGGCCAATTGATTATGATTACGATCAAAGCAGTCGAGTAAAGAGTATAGATACCTGAGGTATTCCCGTTGCTCTCACTACTTACGTTCATCGTTGTGTAAATTAAAAATGCAGTTGTACCGATAAAACTTTCCACCGGCGCCACTCATTTGTCTTCTATGAATTCAAAGTGTTATTTATTTGAAAATATCCATCGTTCCATTGCTACTGTTACTAGCAACATCAGTATAGCTATTTTATGATCATATTAAGGTCGTGGTGCATCTAAGTCAACTCAGAAATAATTGAAGGCATTTTGTTATTACTAAATTTAAGAGATGAAATGCTAAATGTCTCAGCCTATAGACTGAAACTCTGAACACTTATGGCAATTAACGCTCCATCAAGATTAATTACAGATGAGTTGTCAACTGGGCCAACATAATAGGTTTGCTACCAATAAGCACCAAGCTAAATTATATAAAGATGTCTACTTCCGTGCAATGTCTTAACCGACGCAGTTACTATATTGGCAACATAAACTATCCGAGAAAGATATTAGTAGATCGGGTTTCAGTATCCCCTGTTATGAATGTTATTGACTTTTACGCACAATATATGGCTTTTTTTTTCCCTAGAGAGGCGTGATTTTTTGTTAATCCTCGCCTTGTTTTCATATAAAAATATTTGTTCACCAGTCATTTATAGTAACTAATCATGTGAAACCGTTAGCCCCTGGCATATGTAATAAATTATCGCTATCGGTCGTTACTTTGACCAAAGACTGCAAACGCTCTGCAAAAATAAATCAGTGAGTAACCCTCATAATCCAATCTTAGACATTGTAGGGCTAGGTCATGCACTATATAATAAGCTTCATGATTATTCTAACGTAAACTTTGTGTTTACTGACAATAAATGATAACCCCCAGCAGATATTTAAAACTCGGGACGTCCGCATGATTTAGCCTCATTATGCTCTACTAGTGCATTCTCGCTAGCAAGAGTTTTGGAACATCCACGGCAAAATAAACCTCCATCGTCACATATTAACACCATTATAATGTATTGGAAGTGGAATATTGCAATAGTTCACAAATTAACACCATTATAATGTATTGGAAGTGGAATATTGCAATAGTTCACATATTAACACCATTATAATGTATTGGAAGTGGAATATTGCAATAGTTCACATATTAACACCATTATAATGTATGGAATTGGAAGTGGAATGTATGGAAGTGGAAGCAATAGTTCACATATTATTAACACCATTATAATGTATGGAAGTGGAATATTGCAATAGTTCACATATTAACACCATTATAATGTATTGGAAGTGGAATATTGCAATAGTTCACATATTAACACCATTATAATGTATTGGAAGTGGAATATTGCAATAGTTCACATATTAACACCATTATAATGTATTGGAAGTGGAATATTGCAATAGTTCACATATTAACACCATTATAATGTATTGGAAGTGGAATATTGCAATAGTTCACATATTAACACCATTATAATGTATTGGAAGTGGAATATTGCAATAGTTCACATATTAACACCATTATAATGTATTGGAAGTGGAATATTGCAATAGTTCACATATTAACACCATTATAATGTATTGGAAGTGGAATATTGCAAAAGTTCACATATTAACACCATTATAATGTATTGGAAGTGGAATATTGCAATAGTTCACATATTAACACCATTATAATGTATTGGAAGTGGAATATTGCAATAGTTCACATATTAACACCATTATAATGTATTGGAAGTGGAATATTGCAATGGTTCACATATTAACACCATTATAATGTATTGGAAGTGGAATATTGCAATAGTTCACATATTAACACCATTATAATGTATTGGAAGTGGAATATTGCAATAGTTCACATATTAACACCATTATAATGTATTGGAAGTGGAATATTGCAAAAGTTCACATATTAACACCATTATAACGTATTGGAAGTTGAATATTGCAATAGTTCACATATTAACACCATTATAATGTATTGGAAGTAGAATATTGCAATAGTTCATAAAGGGGCTATCACGTAATAAAAAAAATTCCTTTAGACCAAATATGGGTTAACGGTAGCCGGAAAAAAACAAAATACTATTACAATGATACCTGTTGGCATCCGCCAATGCCATCTAGTTCATTCGCATAACCGATGATAACCTATTACAAATATTATTTGAAAATAATTATTCAAGTCCACAGTATAACAAGGTATATATTTTTAAACAATCATTAAATTTGCAGGCTTGTAATTTCCATCATTATTCATATCAGCCATTATATCAGCATATAAACACATCAAAATGCTCGTACGATTTCCATGAGGTCCCCCATGCTCATTGTAATAAGCATGAAAGTAGAGGACAACAGAGGTCAATATTCTCGTAATCAGGTAGTGTGGAAGGTTTGCAGTGTAACATGTTGTGCCTGGTACTGACATGATCGAGATCATCATAAAAGTCGGAGAAAGTGTCATAATTGACGGGCCGCTCACACGTGTAATCACCAGAATAAATCCACCGACTAATACTGCCGTCATCCAGACACATGATCATCACAGCTCCATGGTCTAAAAGCGCAGTCCCATCATGAATTGTGAGGGTAATAACCCCATTTATAGCATCAACTTCGAACCTAACATCTTATGCTGTAATTTACTGTTGAAGAAGGATGAAACATCAGAGGCAGGGGTTTAATTGGATAGCTTCTCCTTTTCCCACAGTATGCGTTAGTGATAAAAGGCTTACAAATACATCAGGTAAAATATTGCAAATATAATTATGCAGGGACACAGCCTCACCGCTTTGAGGATTTGTCAGATGATGATACATAGTAAACCTGTTAGAGGACATCACGTTTCAGCTTGCTTGTAGGGTGATGCTAATGAAGGAAACGGGGAAAGCATTAATGGGTATGTCATACCCGTCCCTCTGCACACACAATAAGCACTATTCAACCTAGACGAGAAGAGCGAGACAATAAGAACGGCAAGCGCAGGAAGTTGGACGCAATTGAAACTCATTGGCTTGACATCTCCATCTACAAGCCTTTCATAGGGGGTTCATATCTTGATACGCTTTAACAACTAAAAAGAAGAAGACAATTGTCAACGTGAAGAACAACGATTCCCTGTGTGGTAAAATCTGGCAGCTATGAGCAACATAGAAAGACATTCAGAAAGAGTGTCAATCTTGACAGGTTTATGACAACCTTTCCAAGGAGATTATCATTACCACCACCTCGATATCCCTGATAAGCAAGGTCGAGCAGCAAAAAGGTCTGGCCTTAAACATATTAGGGTTGGATAAAAAGGTCGCGGGTACACAACATACCAGCAGCAAGTATGCTAACTGTCCACGCCCGAAGCTCATCTTAATCGATAAGGCTGATAAAGTTCACTACACATGGATTAAACACTGCTTGCTATGCGACTGGAACAAATAATATATATATATATATATATATATATATATATATATAGAGAGAGATATATATATATATATATATATATATAGATATATATAGATATATATAGATATATATATATATAGAGAGAGAGAGAGAGAGAGATATATATATCTATATATATATATATATATATATATATATATATATATATATATATATATATATATATAATATACATCTTACTTCCGCATTATGGCCACCGCTGGTCGCCGTAAGTCGGCGGTTTCAGGCACTTCGGACCTAATGAAAATCAGCTTTTTGGATGTTATCACTTCTCCTTTTTTTTCAAAAATGCGGTCTTGTTCTTAATAGAGACTGATTGTAATGCACTTACCCGAGTTTCCCAAGCATGAGTGTCATTTTTCCTTGTAAATTCTTAGAAAAATGTTTCACGATATATCTTTAACGCGGAAAATTGCCTACTTATGACGACCGGCCTTATTATCCCGATTTCTTCTTCAAAACAAGCGTATATCTTCTTGAAATCGAAAAAGTTACAATAAAATGATATTCTCCTGCACATATTCGGCTTATTTGGTCGCATTGCTCACTTTTTATCCTAGAAATGCTAACCTGTGTATCTTGGTATATATCTCAACGATATATCTGAAGATATTTATAATCCACTTCACTCAAATACAGATCTTGTGTCGGATATTTGTCTTAATCGCCATTTTTGTTTTGCGTTATAGAAGCGTAAAAATGTTGTTCTTTAAATGCGGATACAGTGGTTCTTGTGGAATATTGCATGACAAATCATCGAAATATTGAGGACTGATTGTTTTCCTGCCCCAATAGCTCTTTCAATGTTCGGATTGACGATATCTACGCCGTGCAAGAACGGAATATTTGTGGTGAAGCGAGCCGACGACGCTCCACCTGTGAACCTTGCTCGATCGAACCACCCTGCATTTACTTCATCAAGGTAAATACCAACCGTCTATATTGTTTGTCGGGCTAAGTGAACCAATTAAACAGATGCAGGGTCACATCATACAATGTTAGACGTCCAATTTCCTTGTTAAATCCCATTGAGATTATGATTTCCAGTCTATCATAACGGTGAACGTTGCCGATTTCATCATTTCGGTCCATGCCGTACTTGAAAGCGATGTTAGATCGTATAAATATAGCTGCTTTTAGCTGTCATGATAGCATTGCCCTTTTGAAGAAAATAAATTTGGACTTTTTCTATAAGTAGACCTCTAGATCATAACGACCAATTGTTGGTTTTTAGGACCAGTAATGTTTGTTTACAGGTCCGTTTGTTTTTTAAGGTCCAGGTCTGTATGTATTGCCATAGACACATCTGGACTACTGTGGTGGGCCCTGCAGGACCAAGACACTTCTGTTACAGTTCTGTTATAATTAAATATTCTGAACTAAATGGCCCAATATCAGGTAATACTTTTTCCTATATGCCAGTGAATAAATCCACAATGCAGCATATATGATGGTAAAATATAATCTTGATTGTGCTGTACATATCCAGTGTACTCAGTGCAACCATACGAATATATAAATTACTTTCAATAGCTACAAATATGACTGACTCCCATCTCCATTTCAATATGTCTGATGCAATGTGCTGCATATGTTAACCATGCCATTTTTGTCACCTATCTCAATTCAGTGATTGGTTCATATTTACCTCCAAAAATCAGTAATAAATAAATCCAAGATTATGCAAACCATCATTTTATTATATTTTAACAGACATTGATATAATGAGTATTCAGCATAGTCATTGCCTCCCGCTGACCAGAACAAAACATAACAATATATGCCTCTTCTGTATCAATGTAAATTCTGATATGAATGCTAATATGTTTGTGGTCAGCCACCTCCTATAATGAACCATATCTAATCAGTTTGTCCCTAATTCAATGTAAATAAATGTTATTCTGTCATTGGAAGACTTGTTGATAATATCTCCATCAATAAGAAGCACACATTATACAATCAGAGTGACAAGTCAGTCAACTTGAAATGTACAAAACTGTACAGAACACAGGGAAAAAAATCATAAACATCAAATGCTGATTCACAAAGCCAAAAGTGAACTTCATTGAAACAATAATGTGATACTGTTTGGGACACATACCTTATGATCAATGGTATCATAATACATATTGAAATGAAAACCAGAATATTATCAAAATATTATGCACTGTCTTATGCTGTAGCCGAAAACAATAAACAAGCAGGGAGGGGGGAGCCATATAAAAAGCCTTGTTCTTTTTCTTTGAGAAGGGGTTGGGGCTAGTATTCGAAGCAATGTAAACATCAATATTTGAGGGTAACATACATGATGATCATCATGTTATCATTATGTAAGTTTAACTGCAGGGTATGTTCTGATAATCATATTTTGAGATAATTTAATGCTTTTACATCAACTCCCCTGCACTTTATACATTGTTTACTGTTGTTGTTTCATATCACACATGATAATTACCTTATACTGCTCCTATGCTCTTGCAAACAGCTTAATAACTTTTCATTGTCACCCCTTTCATTTGCAGGGTCAGCTGCAGCACATGTACCAGTCACCTTGCTTCCTATGGTCAGCAAACGAAGATTTCTTTGAAGAGCCCCAAGCGAACCTGTATACAGTCAGTGACAGGGCCATCAGTATTGTTGCCCCACCAGTG